>MJUU01066969.1:74159-91586 GCA_002080025.1 Modiolus philippinarum | reverse complement strand
ATATATTTCTTAACAGAATTTATTTGTTTTAAGTCAGTACAATTTTGAAGTTTATGTAAGTCTACATCAACTTCAGATAATATATCTTTAACATAAGTAAACCAAGAATATATTCCACTTGAATCTAAGTTTTTGGTTAATAAAAAAGCTTCTTTTACAAGTGGATTTATTGTATTTGTGTTTAATCTAGTTAAATAAAGAAGAGTTTGAATTTTAACTGAAAACTCAATTGGAATTCTTCCAAGTTCTGATCTAACAGCAAGGTTTGAGGAATTTTTCTTTGTTCCAAGTATATATTTGCAAAATGATAGATGTAAATTTTCGAAAGGGGTTCTATCAATAAAGTCAAAATAATCAATCTGTTTTCCTGATATAGCTGCCCTTTTTTTAGCTCTGAACCTAATAAAATACGTGTCCATAAATGTAAGTTCTCCATTATAGGTCGCAATTGGTTTAACTAGAGAGTCAAAAAGATTAATTGCAACATTTATTGGCAGTCTATTAAGAGAACTTGTATATGATTTCATGGCAAATAAGACTTTTCTTGCTTTTTTTGCAAGATTTGTAGTACTTTGTGAAAAATTTCCATTATTTTTAATTATTATGCCCAAATATTTATATTCAGTTACATTTTCAATCTCTTCATTTCTATATTTAACAAAAGAAGATGGGATTTTGCATTGAGATTGTGCAAAAACCATAGTTTTAGTTTTGTTTACATTAAGAGAAAGTTGCCAATCATGACAATATTCAGACAAATTATTTAAACTATTTTGAAGACCTTTTTTAGATTCCGACAATACAAGTAAATCATCCGCAAATAATAAACATCCTAATTTAGATTCAGTTAGTTTTAATGGCTCTGACAGAGAATTTTCAAAGTTTTTAGTTATATTATTTATGAAGACATTGAATAATGTTGAACTCATTGAATCACCTTGTTTAACCCCTCTTATAATATCAAAATATTCTGTGATATGGTTTTTGTATGTTAAGGAGGATATAGAATTTGAGTACTGTTCCTTAACTATTCTGAAGAAAAACTTGCCAACTCCCATATTACAAAGTTTATATAAAAGTCCAACTCTCCATACGGTGTCAAATGCTTTTTTCAAATCTATGAAGCAAGCATATATTTTCTTTTTGTCTTTATGAATATATTTATTTATTAAAGATTTTAAAATAAAAAGACTGTCTGATGTTCTATGGTTTTCTCTGAATCCAAATTGGCAGTTAATTAGCTGTTTATCAATAATTTTATTTAACCTATTATTAAGCACAGCATTAAATATTTTAGGTAAAGTATTAGTGAGGGAAAGTCCTCTGTAATTATTCGAATCAGATTTTTCACCTGATTTATGTATAGGAATAATTAATGCTTTTTTCCAGGATCTAGGATATATACCTGTTTTGAGAATTAAATTAAAAACTTTTACAAATGAGTTTATCATTACTTGATTTGAATATTTAATAATTTCATTTGGAATTCTATCAGGACCTGCAGATTTACCTATTTTTAAATTAGAAATAACTTTTTTAACTTCTGAATATGTGACTGGAGAATCTGTCTCTGCTATAAAGGATATATTGTTTTCTAGTGATTTCAATTTATTTTCAATTTTATTTGCAAAGTCTTTATTAAAAGTAGAAGGGTTTCCTTGTGTCTGAAAATGTTTTATTAATGATTTTTCATCTCTTAAAATCTCAGGAACTTCATCTTCGTACTCAGGTTTCTTCTTCAAGGATTTTAAAATTTTCCAGTAATCTTTAGGGTTTTTATTAATATTATCTGATAGAGATTCATATATCAAAGTACTTAAATTTTAACTCATTATTATTAGAGTTATGTTTAATTTGATTTCCAAGTGAATTAATTTGTCTTTTAGTTTGATATATTACATTGTCTGGCCATACCTGTTTATATTTCTTCTTCTTTCTTTTTACAAAGTTAGTAGAACATTTACATGCCATATTTGATAAATTTTGAAGAATATTTGTTAATTTGTCAGTTGCTTCATCAACACCATCTTGGTTTTCTTTATAATTTTCTGTTTCAAAATTGATTATACTTGATCTTTGATTTTGTTTGTTACTAAAGAATTTATCAAAAGAGATTTGGAGTTTTCTTGCCACTTATATGAATTTATGTTATGCCATATTTGTTTATCTAGTACGAATTTTGTTTCACATTTTATTGAACAATTTATGTTTAATTCAATTTGTACATGATCTGATAAGTAAGTAAAATTATTTGTTTTAAAATAATTAACTGAGGGCAGGAGGCTCTCACTTACTATACAATAATCAACTGTACTAAATCCACAGGTGGACATATAAGTGAAATAACCAAGAGAGTCATCTAAAAATCTACCATTGAGTATGCGTAGCCCTGTAGACAAACATAATTCAAGTAAATTATTGCCTTGTACATTTAACACAATTTCTTGATTGACTCTTCTTAATTCTATATCTATTTTATAATTTTCTGGTAGTAAACCAAGTCCATCAAAATCATTGATTTGGGATGAATCATTTTGGATAAAATCTGGTTTATTAGATATGCGAATGACATCAACACACTGTCAGAGTGGGTAAAAGCTATCCGGTCTTTAGTGTTACATAGAGTACATAGATTAAAAAACTGCGTACAGAATACACCCAAATCTATCTTCAAAGACTGTGACGCTGTATCTTGTCTTTCATCTCTTCACGAAAAGTATGTTGTCGTTCCAGCAGACAAAGCTGCAAACAATGTTTCTATGTGTAAAAAGCACTATTATGATTGCCTAATACAAGAACTTGGCGTAGATAATAGTTCAGGCAACCCCACATACAAAAATTTACTATAGATAAAGATGAAATCCTGGCAAATCATAAATCGTTTATGGAGTCATTAAACATTTCCACCAATGACAAATCTAATGATTTGCCTAGTTTGTACTGGACACCCAAACTTCATAAGTGCCTGTACAAACAACGGTACATTGCCGGTTCTTCTAATTGTTCTACCATGGAGGTATTATATTGACATTATAATACCTCCATGGTTCTACTAAAGAACTGTCCATTATCCTAACTAAGATTTTGACTGCTGTGAAAGATGGCCAGCAAAAATACTGTGATACTGTTTATTGACGTAGTAGCATCAATCATATGAGGATACTCAAAAATTCAAAAGTTGAAAACCCGGTCACTTTCAAAGATCCACTCGTTGAAAACATTCGATTTTTCTACACTTTATACTACTCTTTCCCATTCAAACTTGAAAAGTCGCTTGATTGATCTTATCAAGAACGCATTTATTTACAGAAAAGGACAGAGGTTTAAAATGCCACTCGAGTACTCGGATTCCATACTCGAGTATACTCGAGTACTCGGTGATCTTTTGAAACGAAAATTACTAGACATCAAGATTCTTATCATTCAATGATATATAACCATAATATTGCTCAAATGCCATAACAGGAGCACCAATTACTGTTTGTGTACCATTATAGCCAAGCAAAGAATTGATCAAACAACATTCAATTAAAGCGAAATTATGTACAAGTTTTTTTGTTTTTGTTTTTGTTTCTTTTTATAAAAACTTGTTTTTGTTTAGTAACACGCTTGTCTGGTTAATCAAATTGTTTAAATCACAATTAACGCTTATATAAACATCTGGAGACAACGCGGTTTTAATCAAATAAATTTTCAGTAAAGAATATTATTTGATCACAAAGTGTAAATTTTCGGCATTTCAGTTATTAGACAGCCGATTTATTCAAAAGCACTATTAAGGGGGTAGACCTGCTTAAGCCCAAAATTTTCCACCCGTTTAATTTTCTTAATATTTTCAGTATTTAAACTACACATGTTCATGTCGACTTTAAGCAATTTTCAACAATTTTTACCGTCCCGTTTTTTGTCTAGAGGTCATCAAAATTACCCTGTTTCCTCATATTATTTGGTCCGTTTAGGACTTGTTTGTGGTGTATAAAATTGGCTCTTATTCAATTTGTATTAAATTTAGAATTATTTCAAATGCAAAATTCTGTAGTTTAGACATGTGTCAAAGTAAGCATCAATAATGATAGTAAATTTAACTAGTTTGAACTAAAGTATATGGGTGTTTTGAACAGTACAAGCTGAAATTTTTACTCTATTTTGATCACTATTAAACACTTCTTGTAAAAAATGTTGTCGTTTAATTTTCACCAAAAACTGAGAATAGAAAGAATACTAGTATATGTAAGATATATTAAAATTTTAGAAAATTCTACCTGCCCATTTTTTCTAAATTTAGAATTAAGTGGGTAAAAATCAATAAAATTGCTGAATCTGTGCTATAAATTACCTCCCTTGGCAGAAATCCGACTTTCACATATTTTCATTACCTTTGGACAGCATTGCAAAAATGTAGAGTAAAATGCACTCATTATGAATAACTTGATGTTAGGTATTTGTTTTCATGACAAAGTGAATATTTATTTCTTGTGTGGAAAAATTTTACAATTTAAAAATTTTTATCATACCTATTGGAATGATTCTATTTTTTCAGGTAAGTACTAAAAAAGTGAAAAACGGAGTTATCTCCTCCTACCCCAGGTCTACCCCCTTAAGTCGCAAATGCATCAAGGTAACAATCTGGCTGCTCAGCTACATCATTTGCTTTTGAATTTTAAATAGCATAGACTGACTAAACGTTTCTTTAAATGTTCAATATATGTTGGTTAATAGTCTCTATCTAGGGGGCAGTAACGAGTTTATTATTTTTTTAAGCGCAATGCTCTGAAATACGGAGACAGCCGTATTTACAAAGAGAATGACAGTTTTAATGCCGAGTATTCGAGTACTAATTAGGTACTCGATACTCGTACCTTCCGAACGATACTCGAGTATTCGAGTACTCGTTGACATCCCTAGTTACTTTAAATATATAGCATTAGCATATACATCTGCCAATTTTACTAACAAAGCACACGACACTACACTGAAGAACAGGTGATCAGCATGCTGGAATTTTTCATCGACAACATATTTGTCCAGTTCGGAGGCAAGATATTCCAACAGACAGTCGGCATTCCAATGGGTACGAATTGTGCTCCTCTCTTAGTTCTTGTTCACTTACGAAACAGGATTTTTGCAAAATTTGGTCAAACAAAATAAAATTAAAGAGGCTAGATCCCTTAATTACTCATACAGATATATTGATGATGTCTTGTCGCTTATGAATAGTAAATTTGCCGACCATAATCCATAAATATATTCCCCTGAACGTGAAATAAAGGAAACTACAGACACTGACCATTCTGTTTCGTTTTTAAATTTACTTCTGGAGTTTGACGACAGTGGCAACCTCAGCACACGAATTTATGACAAAAGAGACGATTTCAATTTTGATATTGTAAACTTTCCTCACCTCGACAGTCTTCCGTCTTCCCCAGCGTATGAAGTATATATTTTTCAATGAATCCGTTACGCTAGAGCATGTAGTCACTATCAGGATTTTTTGAAACGACACAGATGTTTAATTCGTAAACTTTTAAATCAGGGCTTCGATAAATGCAGATTAATAGTTTATCTGAAGAAATTTATTGGACGATATCCAGATTTGATTGATAAAAAAATCAATTCCAATTTCCAATTTTATTGAAGACGGTTTTGTTTAAGTTTTGGCTTCTTCTTTGTGAGGTTCCTCTTTATGCCACTTTATTGTGATTTTTGCATCGAGCGACAAAATCATTTTACCTGTATGAGACAAGGCTTGTACATCGAACGACAAAAACATTTTACATGTGTGAAAAAATTTTATGTTTTGACAATATTATGGCTTTGACATTTAACACAATCTGGGCACATAGAAGCTATAGATGGTCGTCATATAAGCGGGAGGTTGGTGCATCATTAAACCTGGTTTAACCCACCATTTTATTTATAAAATACCCGTTACAAGTCGAGAATATGACGGCTTGCCAAAACTGTTCTGTGTTGGATTGTGTTTCCATGATTCTGTCGTATGTTATACCGATTTTCCTTACTGGTCTCTCCCTTTGATCGATTTGGACTTTTGTTGTCACTTTTATCCAATAACCCGAATATCAAGAAACTGCTAAAATTTTATAAGAAGACAAGGACAAACCAATGACCAACATATTTCTGACTATGGACAGGCGCAAAAATTGCTATGTTGTTATATGTATTCATAAATACATGAATTGTAATTGGGCAGGAGTAGTTGAACGTTTGTCTGGATTGATAGCCCAGCATATATTGCAAAATCAGAGGCTTGTGATGCAGTTACAAAGACCTAGCAGCAATCCAACAAAACATAACTCACCCGTCTGTCCACAATACATCTATCATGACTAAAACTACAATTAAATCAAGTGACATAAATTTAAATTCAAACACTTAAAACAAAAAGAAAAAGAAAAAGAAAGAGGGTACATGAGCATATTACCCCGTTTTGTCCGGATTGATAGACTTGCGGATCTGCAGCCTCAGAGGCTTAAAAGGCATGCGCTGCAGCTATACAATGAACTGCAAGCAAGCTTAGCGTTGGAGGGTTTCTTGAGAAAGTTTCCACAAATTGTTTGTAAGCAAAAATGTAACGTTTACTTTCATTGGCTTGTGGATAACAACTAGGCGGGGCTTGCACTGAAGTGAGAAACCATAATTAGAACGTGCACGTGATTTCTCTCGTATCTCGTTGTAGATAGAATCTTAAATTACCGAAATTTTTATAATAAGTTTTATTCTTAGGAAATGTTAAATGGTTTGACTTACATTACAATCAAGATAAAATATTTTTTCCAATAAATGTAATGGCTTTCTGGCGTATTCTGTGCAAGTACATGAGTGTTTGAAACTTGACGGGAAGTAACCGACATAACTAGCAAATCTCAGTTACATAGGCCAGCAAATCTCTGTTAGATAGGCAAAGTATTCATATTTTAAAATATTCTTGTACGAAACGACATAAGTGATAAATCGCTAGAGATTGAAGAGGCATTTTTTTTNCAAAATTATACATTTTTTTACAACATACAACATAGACCGATGGTATTCCATTTATTTTAGGAGAGACCACCAAGGACTATGGCAAGTTTGTTTCATTTAAATCGGTAATTTCAACGAGGATGAGGCGCTTGTTTGTTGAACTTTGTTGGATCGTGGCGGAAATCTTGGATTTTACCAGTTATTTTTAGGTCGAAAATTAAAGAGTTTTGTGGTTGGCCATTAGAGTATTATTTTTAAGGGGGGTGGCTGGATCTACTGACAATCGAAAGGCATGTTCTATAAAACGGGGATCAAGTCCTATAATTATCTCTGCTTGTGTCAATTTTGTATCATTCCCATTGGCGCACTAGTATAGTCTGGGTGTGAAACTTGGAATAATTTTTGGTAGGGATATGCCAAATCGATCTCGAAACATGCCCCCGAATTTATATACTCCTGTACGTGAACATACCCCAAATTTATATAACAACACTAAATCTAGGACCCGAATATATCAAATACCATTGTTTTAACATGAAAATCATAAAAAAAAATCAAAGATACAAAGCATTAAGTACGTTTGTTATTGTACATTTAAAGAAAATAATTCCGCTGTCTCATAAATAATAATTGCCCTTTTTGGTTTTTTGATACCAAAATTTATATAAATTATTTTTTCTTAATGAAACTTATACACAGTTGGTTTAAAAACACACCGAAATTTATATATTTCATGCTAAAAAACTATACCCAAATTTTTGGCACATCCCCGTATACCAAAATAATAGAAGTTACCCCCTCCCCGGGAGTATACAATGTAGTTGTTGAATTTGCAAGTGAACGTCTTTGTTTTCCCGTCTCACAATAACTGATTTTAATATCAATCCCACCCCTACCACTAAGAAATAAACAAACGCGGAGGAGTCTGGCCACTCTACGAATTTCCATTACAATCTATTCAGAAATAGGCGGACAAGTCTTACCTCCTCATTTTTCAATTGAAATACGTAGACAGCTTTGGTCGGTCTGATATTCTTCCCAGTGATTTAGTTAGATTTAGTAGATAAATATGCAAGATGCCACAATCAAGCAGAACAAGTTCTTGGGCGGTGATTTTTTTAAATTATATTTTTTTGGGGAGGGGGGCCAGAGGAGGAAACAGAAGAATGAAATATGCCTGTCACCAACATAATCTCGCTGAAAACTGCTTCCTTAAAATAAAAACTGTTTTGATATACTGGACTTGCAAATTTATTAAAATACAGTTCTTTGGCCTACGCGTAGGGTGCAAGACTTTCCCTAAAACAAGGTATTTCTGAAAACAAACTAAGAGATCTAGTTGTATTTTACAGTTGTACAAGATATTTAAATATTTGAGCTATCCCATAGCCAATAATCACCGGCAGACCCAATCTTCGAAAAAGTCGGTTCCAATGGGATTCCGGAAAAAAAGTGGGGGTTCCAGTCGATTTTTTTACCATTTCTTTTCATCAATTTTTTGCCTAAATTCTGCACGAAATTTAGAGGGAATCCAGAAAAGGGGAGGTTCCAATCCCCGGAACTCCTGCCTTGGACTCTGACCCATCTTTTTTCAGAGTAAATATTTTATTCAAAAAACTTTTGCCACTGCATATTTTATCAACAATATACAAGCACCCGAATCGCACCAAGATATTACAAATATAATAAAACTCTCTTTCAACCGGCAGATCCAGAATAAAAAGGGGGTATTTCAACTGAGTACAAGAAGAAGAGATTTTGCTCAACTTCTGCAAGAAGTGAATAAAATTTCCAAGTAAAAGGGTTTAACCCTCAACACCCTGAATCAGCCAATATACATCTTTTTTACCACTATTCTTCCATTTGAATAGATTATTTTATACGATAGTACTTCACGTGCTATTGTTTAACTATTGGTAGTAAAACGTTAATTCCATTTCCTTATTTGGTCATTGTTATGGTCAGAAAACACGATTGGTTGTATCAGCCATTCTCAAAATGTTGTCCCACTTCCACAGCAGAAATGTGAAAAAATATTATATTAAAGAAACATAAAATAATGATTTTTTCGGGAAGTATTAGCATTTTTGAGTCTATCTATAAAATTTCTTCCACATATCTTTTTGAATTATTTTTATACAGCAATTTTAGAAGAACCCCTAAAATCCATGGTAACGGATGTTAAACAGACTATCAGTAATACAATTACGCGATTTTGAACATCGATACCCTGAAACATCATTAGAAAATATAATGATATTTTTTAAAACAAGCATATACAGTAAACAAAAAATTTGTTTACATTGTCAGACAATTTTTTCTGTGCAAAATCGCTATACAAAATCATAATAAAAAATGTTCAAAAATACATCAATATTTTATGATCTTTAATATATTTATTTTTACAATAAATCGACTCTGTCACTCTGTTTCTTGGTTGTTTTAAACTTTAAATGACGTTAGTTCTCGAAAATCTTGTAAACTTTAAACCTCAGCATGTTTGTATTATAATGAAAATTTGAAATAGACCGAAATCTCATTGTAACGGATGTTAATCATTGCAATTGGTAAAGTCTCTTAAATGAATCAAATCTCCTTAAGTGACAATTTCTCAATGGAAGACTGTCTCTCGGGTTACGATCACATGGTTTCGGGAAAAGTTTCATCATTAACTGTTTGGCAATCCTGCTTCTGTGAACGTTTCCCCTTTCACTAAAGATATTACTACATGATCAAATTCATCATATACATTTTGTGTGAACATTTGTCTCTGGCTAAATCGAGCACTGAAGATAAAGGAGACCAAAAATTAGTATCAATTCAATAATTGTTTTTCTGTTTTACGACGGAACGTAAAACATGGATAATTTAAAGTCACCAGTGCTCCTGAAATGTNTGAACATAAGATGTCCTCAACATACATTTTTCTCCATTTTACCTGAATGATCACCAAGTTATAACTTGTTTGTGCGCATTGCTTTCTCGGTAACGCTTGTTAATACAAAATTAGCGACAGCTTGAATAGTAAATTTTCTGAGTTTTATACTTTAATGTGTCTGTTTCTAGTTGCATACACTGAAAAACAAAGTGGCTTCCGTCTTAAAAGTTAGTTGTAAAATATCAAAAACCCGATTTCAATAATTACGACGTCGGCCTCAAAAATTAAATTCTGCTAGCGACATGGAAATTTAGTTAAAATTCAGTTGTTTAAATCCAGCTTGTGCCAAAATTGTTGATAGTGTCATGCTACTGTTGGTTAATTTGTTTTCTTCAGATGTGTGGCAAACCAAAATAACGTTTTGTTTATTAAAGAAAAGTAATTTTTACAATTTTTTTAACCAAGGACAGTCATATTACGATGTGGGTCACAATTTTGAGAATCACTGTGTATACATATTTTGCTACCAATGAAAATGATTGTAACAACTTCGAAATAGTTTTGTTGAGCACGTGAATAATTTGTTTACCTATTTGTGCCGAACATGTCAACGCTAAACTTGGTCGCAGTTCATTACATTTCACTTTGTGGTTGTTAATAATTGACATATATAATTTAATTGTCATTTTTTGAAAATTAAGAAATTGATGATGCAGCTAACTGTTACGTTTTTATATACATTTATTTAACATATAGAAAAGGATGTGATTAATTTCATTGCACAAGTGGAATGTTTGTTATTTTCGACATTTAAATCATTGTAAAAAATTAATAAAGCATGAACATGTGTAATAAAAGCAAAAAAAAATGTCATTGAAACAAGTAAATGTGTAGGTACCGTATGTACCTAAGGCTGCAGACGGGTGAAAAAAAGACCTGCCGATGTGATGATCCATATATGATGATGAACAGACAAAAGACAGGAGTAAAGGAGTTGTTATATGTGTTACTAGAGGAATATTGGTATGTTCATTGAAGAATTGCAAATAAAATACGTTAATGATCCGGGAAATCCGCCATAATTAGTTCTGTGCAAATACAAGCTTCAAAAAAGCAAAGCAGACTCGCAATAAGTACAGACAACATCCCAACGGCAATATTCGCAATTAATTTAAGTACAGACAGCATATCAATGGCTATGCATTTGAATTTTCAGACCCTTGTCTAGTTCTATTCTACGAAAGTTCGTTAGTGCGAGGTGGTGTTTTATTTTTATCTCGTTATAGCGACTAAGTATCTCGTTATAACGACTTATTATCTCGTTATAACGACTTAGTATCTCGTTATAACGACTTATTATCTCGTTATAACGACTTAGTATCTCGTTATAACGGCTAAGTATCTCGTTAAAATGACTTAGTATCTCGTTATAACGACTTAGCTAAGTCGTTATAACGAATTATTATCTCGTAACAACGACTTAGTACCCCGTTATAACAACCTATTTTCTCGTTATAACGACTTATTTTCTCGTTATAACGATTTAGTATATCGTTATAACGACTAAGTATCTCTTTATAACGACCTAGTTGTTAAGACTTATACTAGAACGATCGTGTCTGTGAGATAAAACCACTTTTTCACAATCCTTTTTAGTAAATTCATGCCTTATGAAAATGTTATGAATTCAAAAATTCCAGCGTAACCGAATCCTAAATCAAAATAAAACCTGCAAATGACTTCCCGTTGTGCCATTTGGAATAAAGAAATGTATAACGATATTGTATGAAGTTTTTATATTGGTTTTTGATTATAACTAAAGGGAACATGAAAGTGTCTTCACTTGAGCCTGTATCGCCAGTGGCCAAGTCATTCCAAAGAAGATTTTAAAACATGTAAGGACTATTAATTGTGACTATTGTGATTAAACCCTATAGAAAGAATGTTTCAAAATCTACTTTTCTAAACTACTTGGCCAATTCAAACCAAACTGGGCTATAATATTACTTAGATGGTCCCCTTTAAAATTGTGTCGCTTGGACTCGTACCCGATCCGACTTGGCTGCCAGTGGATCATTCTATGGGAAAATTTTACCTACACGTGGCTATTATAGACCAGGTGAGCGATACAGGCTGAGTTGAGCCTCTAGTTAGCCCTTAGTTACCTCATAAACATGTTTTTTCCATCAAAATGAAACACTCATTTCAAAAATAGAAAACTTATGTAAAAAATGAAATTTTCTTTTTAATCACCAAAGATTTACAAGGTTTATTAACTTTAAAATTGCTGTTATTTGTAAGGCATTGTCCGTTTGTCCGTCCGTCAACATGTTTTTAAGTTATAAAAATGTGAGATTTTAGCCCTCGATCTTCTACTAAAATTTTCACTAATTATCAGAACAGAAACTTGTGGTCAAGTTTTATTCCATTGGCTAAGTCGCAATTTTTGGTAAACAAAGAACAATAAATCCTGTATGACTTCTTTTGATTCTTAATCACGGTGACTTGGCACATGTTTTATTAATTTTACACATGACTTTTAGGAAATAAAAAAAAATAAAAAATTAGAGAAGAGGGCTATAAGGCTAAGCCTCAAAATTACAGACTAGAAAGTATGCTTTTGGGTACTGCATAAATTGAATAAGTAACCCGGGATGAAATGTCTGAGCACGATGACATTTTACTACAAATAGCAAAACCATGCGTTCCCGGATGCCAATAAACGGGTTCTTGTCATATATCATTTTGGATATGCCAGTGAAATCAGTTTCACAGAAAGTTTGTAAAACATCACTTGAAGGGTGACTCTAAAACGTGTAACGGAATGGAACGATTTCGTTTCTTCTATTAGTAAGTATCCTATGAATATTTTCTAATTCAAGAAACGAAACAGTTTCGTTCCGTTTCGTTTCGGCTCATTTCTGTATTTTAGTTTCGTTTCTTGACTTTTTCTTTGTGTGTAAATTAAAGAGACAAAGGTTCTTATTGCAAAGTCTTTTATTCCAGCTTTCTTTTTGAGAAGCACTCTGAAAGAAGCTGCTTTTCCCCGTTCATGGGTTAATTTTTTTCTATAGTTCCTGTGTCATGAACATATTCATGCACAATGAGAACAGCTACATTGACAAAAAGATATTTTTACAACATATAATTAAGGCATCATGAACAATTGGAATTGATCCGAAACTAAACTAAACCAAAAGATGAAATCAATTAAGCATTTCGAACATACAACCTTCAACTACGGGACAAGAATTACCCCCATCCAATTGCACTGGACTTGTTGTAGGCCATAAAGTCGAAATTTGTTGGAACTGTCTTTATTCTTTATCATCTATTTGTTTATTTTACTTTGTCTTTTATTCTGTACATTTGTCTTATATACCTCTTATTTGTGCCCTTGGCTCACCTAGCCCAAGCTAAAATAAGCTTTTGTCATCACTTCCGTTGTCCGTCCGTCGTCCGGCGTAAATTACTTGGCCACTTGGAACCAAACTTTGTCACAATAGTCCTAAGATGGTCCCTTTAAAAACAGTGTACCTTAAAAAAGATGGCTGTCATGCAGCGGGTATCATCGCGTAACACTGAACCTTGTAAAAGAACACATTCAAAGATCTTTTTCTCTAAAACTACTTGGCAAATTGGAACCAAATTTGGTCATAATAGTCCTTATATGGTCCCTTACAAAAATGGTGTTTTTTCAGGTCCACACTAAATTGAAGATGGCTGCCAGCGGAAAACATAGTTTAATATTGGACCCTATGGGAACAGATTCAAAGATCTCTTCCTTTGAAACTACTTGACCAATTGGATCCTAACTTAGTCACAAAGGTTCTCAGATGGGTCTTTTTGAAAATTTGCGTCTGTGGTTAAGTCTGCAACATGGGAACATAGTTCAACATGTGGCCCTATGGGAACCTGGGGTCACACTAGTTCTTGTATGGGCCCTTTAAAAACTCTGTCTGACAGGTTTGGGTTCTGTCGTATATTGCTGTCTGTGAAAAAAAAATAGTTTAACGAATGTTTAAGCACCAGGTTCCAGGTGAGCGATAGAGGCTCTTGAGAGCCTCTTGTTTCTTTCTTGTGCTCTTATTATCTGTTCAATAACAAAGACACTCGCTCCATTGGTTACTTAGATAGGTCGTAATAACGAGATACTAAGTCGTTATAAAGAGTTAAGTAAGTCGTTATAACGAGAAACTAAGTCGTTATTACGAGATGCTATGTCGTTATAACGAGATACTAAGTCGATGCTAAGTCGTTATAACGAGTTAACTTAGTCGTTATAGCGAGAAACTAATTCGTTATAACGAGATACTATGTCGTTATAACGAGATAATAAGTCGTTATACCGAGATAAAAATAAAGCACCACCTGGCACTAAAGGACTTTCGTACTATTCCTTGTGTATATGTGTTTACTTGTTCTTGTTTATATCAAGGGAAATCAAAATTGCCACACAAATAGCAGGCAAAAAAAATCAAAACATAAAGACCTGTAAACACTAAACCATGCAGGACCAGTAACCTTGACCTTAAAAACTTTGATATTGTCATGAAACCATACAAATATAAATCAAAGTAAATTGGATATATTTCACCATTCAAGGACTACAAATAGTGCCCGGGTGAAAGGTCGTGGACGAACTGGACATCTCGTCATACTGAGCATTGACCAATGAGCTTCCAATCTGATACTGAGCTTTTATATGAATGCAACACATCTAAACCCATTAACCATAGAAGGTAAGAGCAGAAAGTAGAGAGGAAAAAGGTTCGGCAAATAAAGCTTTCATTAGGTCAAAGATTATACCAATGACCTTGACATGTATTTGACATTCTCCCTTTTCATGTAACCATGAAAAATATATATATAATCATTGGTGGATCATGCATTTTTAATGAATATCGTGATGTTTTAATTTGCTAAGAACTACCCCAAAAATTTTCGAAATTTCCTTTCACTTCTAAATTACAGCCCCCCCCCCTTTTCAAATCCCTTGGGTCCGCGCCTGTTAGTAATGGAAATAGGTTATATTTCTCTCATAATAGATTTTAGGCAAGGGAGACAAAGAATCACTTAAGTACATATTTATGCACGAGGTAGAAACCCCCTCGTTTGTTTTCTGTCAACTTTTTCGCATACTTCACTTTATGGTATCCCAAGGACTTATTGTAAGACCTTTGGTATCCCAAATGTTTTGATTTGATCCTAACGGAAGAGACGAAGTGGCCATATGCAGAAACTAAAATTTGTTGTAACTTTTGCATTTTGTCATTTATCTACTTGAGTTCATTCATGTTTTGTGTAACAAAAAACTTCCGTACTGTATTTCAAACATTTTTCCTGAAAATGTTGCCTACAAAATAACAATATTTTTGGGAATCGTGGTTTTATATATAGTATAAGGAAAAAAAGGTGATCGAATATTTTGGCATATATAGAAAAATATAACTGTAAATTAACAGGTATCATTTTCCTAATTGTATTTATTTCTTGATAAATCAATAATTTCCTTTGTATTACAGAAAGTCTTTTCACGACATATTCAGTTTGTCAACATTTATTGTGGATTTTATTACAAAGCAAACAAGGTATATAATTACAAATTGGTTTCTATGGCAATAAATCTGAAGATACGTTTTACAAGAATATTTACAGTACAGTTGGTTGAATTTTTTAACCAATTTCGGAAATTCCGAAAGCCTAGGCTAATGATTAATTTGCTTATGATTTCTTTATGAACTTTCGAAGATCACACAGACAACAGAAATATACATGAAGAGAAACAGCAATATTTTGAAATTTAAAACCTAAACTAAATTCGGGGGGATGGGTAACTTCCATTATTTTGGTATACGGAGATGTGCCAAAATTCGGGAATGGTTTTTTGCATGAATATGTAAATTTGGGGGTGCTTTCAAACCTATTGTATATAAATTTGCATATATACAGTCAAAACAGGTTCGGGTCCGGAGGGTATAATAATCCACTTGAAACGAAACGAAACTAAATAAATCGAAACGAAACGTAACCGAAACGAAATCAAACTGAACTCTGAAACTATTTTTATTACCCTATTTATTTTCTTAATGTTTTTTTTATCTCGAAGCCATGAAATGGCTGGAGAGATATTGATATGGCAAGAAAAAATCACGTGCCCCGCATGAGGCTTCAAGCCTATTAACAGCTCTAAAAGATGATCTTCGTGCTTCCAATAAAATATAGTGCACAAGTTCCTTTCAAAATCGGATACATTTAGTATTTAAGTTATATTTATTCATTTTCTTGAGTTGAATACAGTGTTGTTTTATTAAACTGAAAACAATATGCATGTTAATCAAATTACTCGTTTTTTNACTCGTTGCTTATAGAAAATGAATGCCTGTCTTTATATTTGATGGGAAAACACGCCCATTGACCTTTATAAGATGTTTTTATTGGTTTAAAATGAAATATACGATAAACACGTCAGATGTGTAATGTATTCAAACAGCTGAAGCGATCTATATTTAAAGTTTACATAAGTACACGTGTCCAGAAGCGCGATTAATTTAGTATTATAACATTGGGTTTATTACATTACGTTTATAAATTTTCAAAGTCCAGACCTGGGGTAATTGAAAAATGTAATTGTAATTGACTGTAATTAATTACATTTTCTTATGCAATTGAATGTAATGTGTAATTGAGAGAAAATTCAATTACATGTAATTGTAATTTAATGAATTACAGGGCTAAAAAACCATGTAATTACAATTACTTTTTCAATTACTTTTCAATTACTTGTGAACAAGTTTGATTTATTTTTTTGTATTTTGAGGTTTATTTGTATAAATGCAAAGACTTCTACTTTGAATAACATCTTAAGGCAAAAGATATAAAAATGTTTTCATTTTTACTCAATATTTTCCACTAACATTTACACTTATTTTGAAATAATGGTAATATATGTATTTACAAAAGACAGCAATAATTTACTTAATTTAACAACTAGCCTATATTTGGGTGTATGGTCAAGAATTAAAATTCAAAATATGTGCTGCCTATGGATCTGAACTGGGATTAGTTTTTTTTTGTGTGTCAAACATTACCTTTTTGTGTGTTTGATTGGATTTGGTAGTCAAGAATATATTTCCAACTTGAATTCCACAAAATCTAGATGGGAACTTTAGGGCAAAATGCATACATTGTACATTACCATACAATTATATCAATGACATCCAATTTCGTTACACATATAAGGGTTTATATATAGTTAGAAACTCTTAAAGACAAGTCAAAACAAATATTTTGAACGATTAGATTTCAAAATTTATATTCAAATATTGGTATATTTTCTGAAACTCTCAAAGACAAGTTGTTTCTTGGAATTCTATTTAGCAACCATATCTTAATTTAGGCCAAATAATAATGACAGTGACTATTTGAATTTGATTAAACCAAATATACCGGTATGTGTTCTTTTTTGTATAAAACAGGATATTGAAGCATATTCATTGCCAGGTTCATATCTCCTAAACCATGTAAACATCAAACATTTTTTTCAAATTATATTTTACAATTCTACC
>MJUU01066969.1:59649-72668 GCA_002080025.1 Modiolus philippinarum | reverse complement strand
TGCTAAATATAGTCTCTAACATTGTTTCCAGTTTATTACGTATATTTCTCACATCGAGATGGTTAAATTTTCACATTTTAAAGTTCGAGGTTTATCCGAGAACTTTAAAATGTGAAAATTTAACTATCGAGATGTGAGAAATTATCGTAATAACCCGGAAAACAATGTTAGAGATTTTTTCTCTAATTCCTACTCAATTTATTTGACGTAAAGCGATCTCCGTAGTCTCCAGTCTCAAGTATGCCGCCATTTTGTTGCTATCATCGTTGCTATGTGTATCATTGCGCCTTTTATTGAAAGGGGTGTTGAGTGTAATATTTTTGATAAAAAATCTCATTTTATCAATAAATTGAGTTATCTTATTCATAAAATGTAAAAATCAATTCGCTAGACAATGATGGAGGTGTTAATTTCATCAACATCCGGTTGCACTATTTCTAGAAACTGACACGAGACAACCAATCAGCAAGTGAGATCAATGTCTAAACATGTTGATTATTAAGTTCATCTACCATCATTTGGGAAGTATTTATTTTGAACAAGAATTAGAGAAATATATTTCTCGAAAAAGTTTTGAAAACTTTCACCACACGATTCACAGAAACACCCCTATCTTAGGAGTCTTAAATTCTATTCAGAAATTGCTATGAAGTGTATACTACTGTACTGTAGATGTATAAGAATTGGCATAAAAAGACTATAAATTGCCAGACTTCTTTATAGAAACTTGTAGAATTAAATAAGGGAGAATAATGATCATAAGCATGCAATAACTGTTGATTTGCAATTAAAAAGTAAATATGTTTGTCAAAACACTACTGAAAACACAGCTTCATTCAATTGCTTCATGAAGAAAATCCTAACATTCAATTTTCACCAAAAACTGGGAAATTAAAGGTCCTCGACACATATGACTTATATGAAAATTTTATAAAAAAAAATCACCGTACCGTTTTTTTCACAATGTTAAGAAGACTGCATAAAAAGTCCTACAATTCCTTTATTCTGAGCGTCAAGAAGAAAGAATTACCTCCCTTTGAAAAAATCTGACTTTCATTTATTTGGATATCTGTATGGTGCCATTTTAAAGCTAGATATTTTAATGAAGGCACTTTGAAATATTTCATAAAAGAAGTGCAGTTTCATGATATAATGAATATTTTATTTCTTTTTATGATAATTTTTCTAAATCTTTTGTTTTATTCATACCAATCAAAACAAGTAATATGTGCAGAAAATGGAGTTGTCTTCCCCTATCTCAGTGATAGGTAGTGATTAAGTTTATATTGAACTAAAACAACCATTTTCAGATGAGTCTTATGTCACATGTCACATCATGTTCCCGCCCCTCAAGTCTGTACCCAAAAGAATGGCATCCACTATAGTAGCCTTTTCAAGGGACTTATTGAAGTAGGGCATGTTTTTTCTAAGTGCATCATCATGGTTTTTTTCTTCAAAATACACCGGGACATCGATGCAGAGTATATCTTTGACTGGGAAAGTATATCTTTGGTCAACAAGATTAGGTGCAAGATCACAGGTGTTTGAAGTATCCTTGTATTTATATTGTTTTCGCCTGAACAGTTCGTATTTCGATAGCAAGCTTAATATAAAAACACATCAGATTCTCTGGTATGAAAAGTTACAGACAAAGACCAGTGTAGACAATATAAAACTAAAGGTACCAAATTTGGGATGCTACTTAATGCTCTGGCCTACTAGTACAATGTTGTATATATACCAATATGAGATACCGGAACTATGACACTCAATAGAGAAGTCAGTCTGACGATCCATGGACAAGGAGTTTTTAGTTGAATAATTGTATGATCAAATTGCACCCATCATGTACTGTACTGGAACATGGCTGGCACATAAAGATCTCTGAATAGCTATAGTTTTCCAATAATGTCCAATTTCAAACTACATATAATATAAGGTTTCCCACTTGTATGTAGAGAGATGATTTTTAAGGAACAAACCTTCACTTAAGTGACCAAGTTTTGTAAAAAATGAAAAAAAATGGTTTCAAGAGAGAAAATATAAATTTGAATGAGTTTCCAAATGATCCAATGTTAAGATGTGTTCCCCAATCCCAAATGTGGTCAATTTCTGATGAAGTCGTGACTTGCCAGATAACTTTTTTTAAAAGTATGGTGAATAATTTTGGTTTGGGCTTTCGATTTTCAACGAAGATCGATCTTTTTGTATGTGTCACGGTATTCCCAAGGGTTAAATGTTAGAAAATGTTTCACATCGATGGCCATCTTGAATTAAGTGCAGGCATGCTAGAAATCATTATGAAGACGACCACCTAAGGACCATTGTGTCTTCGTTTGTGAACCGAAGTTCTATAGAATATTTAGCTTAATAGAAAAAAGAAGGGAAACGGGGAATGTGTCAAAGAGACAACGACCCAAAGGGAAGTAATAACAACTCAAAGCCACCATAAGATCTTCAATGAACGGTGAGAAAACCCCACATTTTTGTTTTTTGTAACAAGGTTCCTAATTGAAATATGTTATACGCTAATGAATTAAATATTGACAAGGCAAATTCTACAAAGGCAAATGATTATACTGACCTACACTTTCATTCATATTATGTATGAATGGCGTGTACTATAGTTATGCATTTAATTTGTAGCAGGTAACAATTAGTAGTATCAACTTATGAAATAAAATACCGGTAGTCTGCATGTGGTCAAAGATTTTTACAGTGCATAGTCTCACTATGCAACTGAAATCATTGATGTGTTTCTACTGCTCTGTGTGATATCAAATATGACATATACATACTCAAGTGGATAAATAGGTGTAAAATTCATCATCGATGGCATTGGTGACAATAATTTTTATTCAAGAATGCGTTTCGATTCCGTTTCGTTTCGTTTCATTTCGTTTCGTTTCGATTCATTTCGTTTCGATTCGTTTCGTTTCGATTCGAGTTCATTTCGTTTCGTTTCGATTTCGTTTTGCAGTTTATATGTTCCCCGGGTCCGGAGCCCAGAGCCCGTCACGGTTATACCAAATTAAAAAGAATGTGAAATCAAGGTTACGCATAGAACAAGTATCTAAATATACTTCTTTGCATAGAATAATGGTACTTTAAGAGCTAACCTCACTTTATTAGAGCATGTCAGAAGCCCGGGGGGGACTACTTGCTATTACTTAGGTAGTGTGAGTGTGCCGCAGGAATGGGTCATGTTTTTGCGATCAGTTTGTCTTAAACAGGGTATCCTTTTCGAACATGGTCATTATTTTCACATGGCCATCTGGAAGATAGTTTTAGTTTATTTACTATGTAAAACAACAGTTAAAACTAATGTCCAGCAATATAAGATTTATAATATGTCCATAAGAGGCTCCACAGGCTATTTTTCGTAAGCAGGGTATTGATTTTGGAAGTGACTACAGTCTTAAACAGGGCATATATTTTGGCTATTCTGTCTTAAACAGGATGTGTTTTTTCATATTATCTGTCTTAAACAGGGTCCCCTTTTCTAGAGCTATCGGGAGAGTATCACCAAAATTATTGGCATGTAGCACCCCCCCCCCCGGGGTCAGAAGTCTACACAGTATACTATATCTCACATCTCACTTCTCTCTTCAGGGCATTTTATTGTTTTAGTTGTACATATATATATAAGAAGAGTCATAAACGTGTGAAGTTATTTTAATTCAGATCGTGCCAGATTGGACATATACCTGGTTTAACTGGCCCCGATGCCTGGAATCTGGGCTATTCAGCCCCTTTGGTCCATTTTAATGTTTGATTTTCCTCCGGCTTGTAAATATCTGGTGAAAATTTTATTTCGAGATTTTTCCAATGTTTATTTCTGAAAGCATTAACAGATTCGTTAATATCCTACATACCTGTCAACCTTTGAAAGCCCCAAGTAGGGAGATCTCCCTACCAAAATTGTCTCAAGTAGGGAGATCTCCTACCAAAATTTCAGTTCTCAAGTAGGGAGATTTGCCGTAAGAGGCTTTCGCGACATATATTTAGGTCTATTGTAATAGAATTTAATGATACTTCAATGTATGTATATACTCCAATAGGGTCCTATGCTCAAGCATAGTTACATAAATGTTCTTATGTTCTTATGAATAAGGCTTGCACATCAGTCCTCCTACATTCAGAAAGTGCTTTTTCTTATTTTTTTTTGGGGGGGGTGTATCACCTGACCTTGATTTAGTTCAGGTTATGGAACATTGTTAACATTAACAGAAAATAAATATATATGATAAAATAAACTGATTCGCTTGAATTTGTAAATAAAAATAAATAATTTTGCAAAAAGCAAGCAAATTTTGCCTTAAAACATTTTCATGCTTTTAAATTCAAGTTCAAGTCTCCCGACAAAATCGGGAGAGTTGACAGGTATGTATCCACTAGAATGGAGAATATTTAAAAGGGTCGTTTCAGCAATGGAGGTGCACCGTGAGGGTTGGTCTAACGCAGACATTTTTTTTTATTTCAACTGTAACTATAGAATATCACCTTTTACTCTTTTTAT
The DNA here is from genome assembly GCA_002080025.1 of Modiolus philippinarum. Classification (NCBI taxonomy): domain Eukaryota; kingdom Metazoa; phylum Mollusca; class Bivalvia; order Mytilida; family Modiolidae; genus Modiolus; species Modiolus philippinarum. The sequence goes on along the minus strand of MJUU01066969.1, from coordinate 68,149 downwards.
GAGTTTGAACATTTTATGTATATATAAATGGATATATGTATTCAGTTTTAACGTTAATTTACCAGTCTTTTCACTCCGACTGATCACGAGGTGCTGTCGGGGTTCAGGAAGTTCAGATAATAAAGAATAGGTATGAAAACTGACTCCCGACAAGGTCTGTTAAGGTCACTCAGGGGAACTTCGGACTACTGCATTATCCAGTGATAAAATTCAAGATTAGAGTTATCGAACCTGATATTCCACTAGAGGCGCGAAACGCCGATATCGTCAATTGTCCGTGATTGTTCACTATTATTGTTGAAACAGTTGGTATTTAGCTATATCCGTTAGAGGGCGTTTTTCGGGAAGTTGTAAACAATCGCGGGAATTATAATTTGGCGCCTTGTACAGACAAAGAGACAGTCATCACGAAGATTGAATATCAGTAAAATCCGTCGAGAAAGCAAGATGTTTGTAAACAAAAGAGGTATTATTTTTGTCATATCAATCGACCAAACCGAACACTCACGTTGATACAAAAGCTTCACCGATGGAAAAATTATTCAAAGCTGGGAATTTTATCGCTAAAAACTCTTTGTAAACAAAACTTATATTCCACCAGTGGGATTGTGGGGGTGTTAAGTCATAACACGAATGAAAATGCTGTTGAGATAGATCAGACCCATTGCCTGATCTGGAGGATCAAAACAATAAGTCTTGCTTTGATACACGGTGTGAGAGAGCAGGTGTGACTTTAGACCGAATTCTTCTGCCTCTATGGTGCAAATATTACCTATTTATCATTTATCTTTTCTATTTGGACTTTTATTTTAATTTTTTAATTTTTGCTATTGCCCCATAGAGACAGAATCTGGGGACGTTTAAAAGTTGTAGATTCGAAGTCAAATTGTTTGCGGTGAGATTTCAAGGGTTTTCGCTAGACACCTTGGAGAAACGCATACCGATGGAAATCGGAACTATTTTTCTTCATTTTTATCAAAGTTCCAAGTACCGTAGATATGAAATATCCCTCCTATGCCTCAATTTACGCTTCATCGTATCTATCATTCGTTTGATTTGTGGCCATTTTGAATATTATAATTGTCATGTGATAAAATCGGATTCGGGTATTTATTTTCGAATTCCGCATGTTTCACCGGAAACGTTAATAGTAAGCAAACGTAACTTTTCCGCCTACGATTAAATTTTATCTTATCACGTGACAATTACAATATTCAAAATGGCCACAGGTCAAACGATGATAGATAAGATGAAGCGTAAATTGAGGCATCGGAGGGATATTTCATATCTACGGTACTTGGAACTTTGATAAAAATGAAGAAAAATAGTTCCGATTTCCATTGGTATGCGTTTCTCCAAGGTGTCTAGCGGGAAACCCTTGAAATCTCACCGCAAACAATTTGACTGCGAATCTACAACTTTTAGACGTCCCCAGATTCTGTCTCTATGGGGCAACAGCAAAAATTAAAAAATAAAAATAAAAGTCCAAATAGAAAAGATAAATGATAAATAGGTTAATTTTGAAGTCACCATGATATATGTATTACAAAGGTATTTTGGAAGTAAATGTATATACCTACTAAAACTAAACATCATTTTGTTTTCTGTCAGAATTATTTTCAAATTTTCCTTGGAACCTGTCATTTTGTTTCTATTGTGTTTTGTCTTTTCTTCTCGCAACTTGTAATAGAACATTTATTTTCTTAATACATTCATATTTGATCAAAGTATTTTGATAGATAGGAAATAATACTGCCTTTTAATATAAAATTACTATATACATTTTTTGTAAGAGTCATTTTTTTAAGTACTTTTATGGAATATTTACAATGACTTGAGAAAGGTACCATCAACTGCAGGGTATTTGCACCAATTGCAAGTTTTTAGTTTTACAAAAAATTGCCAAAATTTGTTGCTGACCAGATATTTTTTTTGTAGTTTGCAAAAGTATAAGCATATTTTCTAAATTTGCAATGTTCTAGTATAACGTCTATTTTTAAAAACATTATAATTTCTTTCAAATAAAAAAATATTTTGCTAATATTAAGTTTAGATATTTATAAATCTATGTGGTATAAGTGTTTTGTAGCTAAATGTAGGGCAGATGTTCAAGAGATGTCATTTCAGCTTAGTGACTATGTAGTTATAAATTCATAAAAGTTCAGTAAAAGCATTTAAAATAACTTTTGTATCAAAGCTAAGTAAAAGGGAGGTGTGTTAGGGCTAAAGGGGAGGAGGAGGTCATACATTTTGTTTAAAAAAAGTTCAAAGTTTACCATAAAAATACCCTATAAATACCCTATATTTTCAGTCTGAAAAATCCTATTTTCCTATATATTTTTGGTCAAAAATGGCTTGACACCCTGTAAGATACTATGAGAAGATAAATGAATTAAAAGGAAAAACATATTGAAAGGAAATATTTTATGTACCGTATATACTCGATTATAAGTCGGGTATTTGGGAGCTAAAATTCATTTCCAGAGAAGGGATTCGACTTATAAGAGTAACCAAGAACCAAGGAGGAAAGTCGAGAACGTAAAATGTCCGGTAGACACATTCAATGATGACCAAATACAGTTTGCCGGTATTCAACAATCATCTGGTTCTATTGACACATTATTTATTACTTTTAATAAAAGAAATTAGCATTTTTTAGTTGCTTTCTTACTAAATTCACGATGTTTTCATTTCAGCATCATGGAGGTACTTTATGTGTATTTACGTTTCACTATTTGTGTACTAAGTTGATTTCACTAATTACCGAAAACCGACAATAACTAACACCTTTCTCCTAGGAATGTCATATCGTATCGTATGTGACATTTCCAATACTGTTTATTATTTTTTTAACTTTAATTCCATATAAGAGAAATAATTTATATTTTAGTACTAATTTTAGACCAGCTGTAAAAATTTTTAATATTGAAAACACGTACTTTTGATCTCATTTCGTTTATCATATCTTTGGGTATTTGGTCGTACGATATAAGTAAACAAACTTCAGTTATTCCCCCTTAATACGATGTCTTGGCTAGAAACGTGAATAAGCTGCTTTTAGCACATGTGAAATGCTTCACACGCAGCATTTATCTCATGTAGAAGACATTCTTTTATTCCAATGTACGCCATTTAATTAATTATAGCGATTTCATGTTGAAGTTTTGGTACACAACTTGACAACGATCTCCGACCGACTTATAATCGTGATCAACACTAAATACAAAGTTTTTCTTCACGAAAAGACCTTCCGACTTATAATCGAACCGACTTATAATCGAAAATATACGGTAATTATTTTTAGTGGCTAAAGATTTTTGAATGTGGCTAATGAAAATCTTGGGGTATTAGCCACAGTGGCTAATGCAAAATTTTTCCTACCGCCAACACTGTGGTCGCCAGCGGGGAACATAGTCATGATAGTTTCAACATTGGACCCTATGGAAAATACATACAAAGATCTTCTTCTCAGAAACTACTAGTCAAATTAGAACCAAACTAAGCTACAATGGTCTGTAGGTGGTCCCATCCAAAAAATGTATCTGACTGGTTCGCACCGCATCCTATATGGCCACCATCTGGAACATAGTTTTAACATTGGCGCTATTGATTTCAAGGGGAACCTCTGCCCAAATTTTTGAATTTTGGTCTGAATGTTTTAATTTCAGCAATAATATGTATTACTTTGATTATAAGGGGAACCCCTGCCAATTTTTTTTTTTTTTGAATCGTGTTCTGTTATGGGTTGTAATCAGGGCTCACCACACTTCAAAAAACAGGGAGACTTGAAGTCTCCCTCAAGGTACAGATAGGGAGACTTCAGGTTAGATAATTACTAAGGATAATTTTACATAGTTTTCTTTCACTCATCATTAGTTTATCACTCAGTTGCTCAAAGAGACTCTGTCTGATCCTCTACATTTTTATATGAATGGTTCTCCAACATATTAATCGCCCTAATCGCCCAGTTTGGTTAGCCCTGGTAATGGATGGTGGATCTTTCGGTTGCCATGGAAACCAAACAAGAATACTAAAATTTTAGAAGAAAAAAAGTATTCTACTAAATTTTATGTTTTGTTTTGCCTATTTGAAATGCCAGTGATTTGTCATGGTAAGTCTCTGACTGTACTGTATGTCAGCCATGGTCCAGGTGAGCGATACAGGCTCTTGAGAGCCTCTTGTTCCCACTTGGTTTTTCATTATGGGAAGTCTGAAGTTGCCATACATCATTCATGGAAACCCTTGAATTTAATTTCGGACTTCAAGGACCTGGAAAAGACTTTGAATTTTAAAATATCAGTGTGCAACATAACTGGTAGACCTATAGACAAAACCTATGAACAATTTCTATCAAAATTGACCCTGGTGGACTTCCTTGTTATTATATTGCAATGACAAGATTGTAATAAAAAAAAAAGTAATAGGGTTATTCGCCGTGACGTCACAACCTCGAAATTTTACCTGTGGAGTTTTCATAATCATAAATTAGACTAATAAAAATGTCATTTTCAATTAACATGTATGGTTTTGTTTTTAAAGGTAATTTGATAATTTCTTTTGAACTGAATTGAAGACATTTTACAGTTTAACAGGATATAAAAATTTTCGATATTTGATTATTTTTATTTGATCTAATTGAATATTTGTAAAGTATTCAAATTTTTCACAGTTTCTGAATATTTGAAATACACATTTCCAATTATTCATGAGAAATTAAGAAAAAGTAAATCGGTAGAAAAAATATGAAAATCTCGAGTTTTATTATGCATTTTACAGATCCAAAAATCAGACTGGTATGTAAAAAGTTATTTAAAAAATAAAATTCTGTCCCATTGCTATACAATGCAATTTATTGCTGAAATACAATTTTACCATCCAAAAAATTGATTTTGTGACGTCACTGATTGGAATCGCGAACAAGCCTATATAGTGACTTGGTCTTTCAAAATGGTCTGAGGTCTATAGTATTTACATTTTTGTAGACTTGTTATCTATGATGCATAACATTTTAGTTTCAAACACTGAAATATTTAGAAATATCCTTTAAAAATCCCTGAATTTGACGAAGTTAATACATGCAAAATCAATAGGCCATGTGTAAACAGATACTAGAAAATACCTATCGCATCCTAGAATTTTTTCGACTATTTTTTTCCTTGAATATGACTACAATGTGGAATATCCTGGAAAAATCCTTGAACCTGGAGGTGACAAAATAGTGGTAACCGTGATATATAATATGTTCATATTTTATTCAATTTGTTTTCAGATGGCAGACAAGAAAAGGTCATGTTTGACAAGATTACATCAAGAATACAGAAGCTGTGTTATGGTTTAAACTCTGATTTTGTGGACCCTGTAAGTTATTTTTCCTCTTTTTTACTGCACTTGAAACAGTAAGCATGGTAAGTACAGTGAAACTTGGATGGCTCTAACTCCAATAAGGGCTGTTCCAGAAAAGTTGGTCTGGGACCCTTTGAAGGCACTTCATATAAATTGCTGTGGGTGGTTGTGTTTTCTTCATTTTTTTGTACTTACATATGGGGAAGAATTCTATGGGTGGTGGGGATCACTAGAAAGTGCCTTCAAACCCCTCCCCCCATGTCAATTTTTCTGGAACAGCCCAACTCGGAACACCATGGATGGTCGAATCTTTTTTCTAGTCCATTTGTTTAAGTTTAAACATATATAGTCATTCATGAGTTATGCCCCTTGAAAACTGCAAAATTGGAAAATTTCTCACCAGTTAATTATGATTTAAAATTGTGTACTTTCTTTAAAATAAGTAGCAAAATTGTTGACTACAAAACTCCTGTCAAGTAATTAGTTACAACTTTAGAAGTATTAATGGTTCCAGAATATGCTGTGTTAGCGCTAAAGGTCGCCACACTCGCCAGGGGCAAATGATTGTTCTATGTGGCTATTAAAAAACTTGGTCTAATCGCCACTTTGGCGAATGAGAAAAATCAATATACAGTACTTGGAGATATCATGATATGAATAGAAAACTTCTTTCCAAAAAACGTTCTTATGACCAGATCAGAAGATGAAAATAAAACTTAAATATAAACCAATGACGAGTATTTCGGCATCCATTTCTGGAATAGATAACGTTGAAGTAGTACAGTTCCGGTTTTTATGTCAGTTTCCGTCTTTCTTTCTTTTTATTATTGTACTTTTGTTTACCTGATTCATGGCAGACATGAAAACTCAGCGATGACTTCTTGCAATAATAAAAATAATAAAAGTTTTAAACCAGTGAAAAATCAATCGCGAGTGTGTTAAAATATATATGTTACAGGAGAACATGATTCTTATCATGAAAGTGACTTTGTCACTTCATGAATTGAACCCCAGAGTGAGACCTGCCGGACCTCATTCACTCTGGCTAGCACAGGTGAACTGAAGAATCAATCCATTAGCTCAATCAACCTTTTTGCTATTGAAATCAGTTTCTACAACTTTAGTAGGCTTCCTCTCACAAATGATTTGAATGTATGACAAGACTTGACGAAGTTGACAGCATCCCTACGATGTTGAGGAAATACTTTGAAATAATTTAATTTTTTAAAACAAAATGTTCTTTTTTTTTGGTGGCGAATGAAACTTCAGTGTGGCTAATTATAATTTGCACCAATTAGCCACTTTGGCTAAAGGAAATTTTGGCCTACCGCTAACACAGATATGTCCTCTAAAATATGCCCCCTAACTTATAACATGTGAACAAAATTATGTGTCATTGAAATTGATTAGTTGAATTGCTTTACTAAGGCTTGTCCAAGTTCTATTTGTGTTCAGAGGAGAGTTTTGTTTTGATTTTTGCCCCTTGTAAATTAAGCTAGATTTATGTATATGGGTTTCATTTAATGCACAATTTTTTTTTTCTTTTACAGGCAGCAATTACACTGAAAGTAATCAATGGCTTGTATCCAGGGGTCACGACCGTTGAACTGGATAACCTGGCTGCTGAAACAGCTGCTACCATGACAACCAAACATCCAGACTATGCTCAGCTAGCAGCTAGAATTGCAGTCTCTAACTTACACAAGGAAACCAAGAAAGTATTTAGTGGTAAGAAAATGTACTACTAGAAATTGGGTAGATTTAAGTCTGCTTTGTTTTGTAGTCTACAGGGATGTGATACTTCTGCGGAATTGCAGATTTCCGCGGGTCTGATCTTGACCGATTCTGTTATTATACCCACTGCTTGGATTTTGATTTTGATTTTGATGAAATGTTGCACAGTTTTAGCACACCAGCTGAAGATGTGCATGCAGTGATATGGTTGATGTCCAAAATTTTGAAGGGGAGATAATTCGTCTTTAATATTTTCAGAAAAAAGGGAGAGGTATATCATTTTGTCCATACGTGTATTGTGTCCACATTTGTACTGTGTCCACAACTGTTTTGGGTCCACACACACTTAAATTTACACTTGCCATATTGATTCAGGGTTAAATTAGCGGGGGGTATACCTGGCTGCCATTTGGCGACAACTCTAGTTATACATAATTTTTTACTTCTGCCAGGCTGATTTCCAGTTATTTCCGCGGGTCATCAAATGTTTGAATCTCATCCCTGAGTCTAGGAAGTGATTCCTTAGCAGGCTTAACAATTATATTTAGAATGTGACAATTTTTTAAAGTCCCTTACAACAGAAAATCATGTAGTGCTCTTAGAAGTCAACATTAACACCCCAAGCTTTCACAATGTGTTAGATTCATCGATGTCAAATGTCTACATTGTAGATTTATCAGACATGAAAACCTGACAAATGTATACAGTGTAGTTTTTGCAAGACGCAAGTCAATAAAACCCAGAGAGCTTGGAGTGTAAATCTTCATTTCGGTAAATTGAAAGTTTTGTCACTTCCTTGATCTCAGCAATATGTATGACTATTAATCACAAAAAATGTATGTAATTGTTATCATATTATGGTTTGTCTATCTGTTTTCCTTACATGACTACAGATCTTAAATTACTAGCAATGTTCACATTTTCTATGGAAACCATGTTTACAAATTATTTATTTTACAGAGGTGATGGATGATCTGTATAAATGGGTTAATCCAAAGACCCAAAAGCATTCTCCTATGATCTCAAAAGAAACACATGAAATAATCATGAAGAATGCAGATGTAAGTATATCCTGATGCCAATCAAAATATGTGTAATGTCAGTTAAAGAGTAATATACAGGATCCAAGCACTTAACTCTCAGTTGAAATTGTGGACACTTGGAACACCTGATTTCTAATGATATCAAGCAAATACATGTACATTTATTGTCTCGCCCGCGACGAAAGTCGCGAAAGCGAGACATAGGCGTGCAAAGTATGACGGCGACGGCAGCTCAAGTTTTAATACAGAAGCCATTGATGTAGGAACTTTATATTTGGTCCATGTGTAGCTTACGGCGAACCCTATCTGTCGGACCCAAAATCATGTGACCTTGACCTATATTTCGCGGTCCAGTGACCAGGTTAAGTTTTTTTGCTTAA
>MJUU01066967.1:0-10529 GCA_002080025.1 Modiolus philippinarum | reverse complement strand
GTGCCCAGGATTACAACACTAAGGCACTTGTAAGCGTTTTACCGAAATGTTTCTTAATAAATCGCAATACATCAAGCTTAGATGCAAGTTCCTAGGTTTACAAAACTAAGGCACTGACAGGCCCATAATTGTTTGATTTGAATTATATTTCTGTCAACGACTCAACGATTGTGATTATAAAGTAAGTGTTCTTGACAAAAATCTACATCTTACGTAAATGTTTAAATCTGTTGCATTCTCTTCTATTATTGTATAATACTACATTGCATGGGAAAAGACTTCATGAGCTGTATAAGTTTGTGTCATATTCCTTTTGATCAATTCAATAATATAATTGTCATAGATTAAATCGCAAAACGAGAAATTCGGATTGAAGTGCCCAGGATTACAACACTAAGGCAATTGCAAGCGCATTGCAGATATTTCCCGAAATTCATCGCGAAACAAAACATTTTGATGCAAGTGCCCAGGATTACAACACTAAGGCACTTGCAAGCGCATTGCCGAAATGTCCCTAAATTAATCGCGAAACAAAAATTTTAGATGCAAGTGCTCATGATTACAAAACTAAGGCACTTGCAAAGGCATTGCCAAATGCCCCTTAGTTAGTCGCGAAAAAGAATTGATGCAAGTGCCCAGGATTACAACACTAGGGCACTTGCAAGCGCATTGCCAAATGTCCCTAAATTAATCGCGAAACAAAAAATTGAGATGCAAGTGGCCAGGATTACAACACTAAGTCACTTGCAAAGGCATTGCCAAAATGCCCTTAATTAATCGCGAAAAAAACATTGATGCAAGTGTCCAGGATTACACCACTAAGCCACTTGCAAACGCATTGCCAAATGTCCCTAATTTAATCGCGAAACAAAAAATTTAGATCCAAGTGCCCAGGATTAAAACACTAAGGCACGTGCAAGCGCATGCAGATATTTCCCCTTAATCAATCGCGATACAAAAAAAATAGATTCACGTGCCCAGGATTACAACACTAAGGCACTTGTAAGCGTTTTACCGAAATGTTTCTTAATAAATCGCAATACATCAAGCTTAGATGCAAGTTCCTAGGTTTACAAAACTAAGGCACTGACAGGCCCATAATTGTTTGATTTGAATTATATTTCTGTCAACGACTCAACGATTGTGATTATAAAGTAAGTGTTCTTGACAAAAATCTACATCTTACGTAAATGTTTAAATCTGTTGCATTCTCTTCTATTATTGTATAATACTACATTGCATGGGAAAAGACTTCATGAGCTGTATAAGTTTGTGTCATATTCCTTTTGATCAATTCAATAATATAATTGTCATAGATTAAATCGCAAAACGAGAAATTCGGATTGAAGTGCCCAGATTTACAACACTAGGGCAATTGCAAGCGCATTGTCAAAATGTCCCAAAATTAATCGCGAAACAAAAAATTTAGATGCAAGTGCCCAGGATTACAACACTAAGTCACTTTCAAATGCATTGCCAAATGCCCCTTAATTAATCGCGAAATAAAAAATTGATGCAAGTGCCCAGGATTACAACACTAAGGCACGTGCAAGCGCATTGCAGATATTTCCCTAAATCAATCGCGATACAAAAAAAAATAGATTCAAGTGCCCAGGATTACAACACTAAGGCACTTGCAAGCGCATTGCCGAAATGTCCCTAAATTAATCGCGAAACAAAAATTTTAGATGCAAGTGCACAGGATTACAACACTAACGCACTTGCAAAGGCATTGCCAAATGCCCCTTAATTAGTCGCGAAAAAGAATTGATGGAAGTTCCCAGGTTTACAACACTTAGGCACTTGCAAGCGCATTGCCAAATGCCCCTTAATTAATCGCGAAACAAAAAATTGATGCAAGTGCCCAGGATTACAACACTAAGTCACTTGCAAACGCATTGCCAAATGTCCCTTAATTAATCGCGAAACAAAAAATTGATGCAAGTGCCAAGGATTACAACACGAAGGCACTTGCAAACGCATTGCCAAATGTCCCTAAATTAATCGCAAAAAAAAAAATTAGATGCAAGTGCCCAGGATTACAACACTAAGGCACGTGCAAGCGCATTGCAGATATTTTCCTAAATCAATCACGATACAAAAAAAAAAATAGATTCAAGTGCCCAGGATTACAACACTAAGGCACTTGTAAGCGTTTTACCGAAATGTTTCTTAATAAATCGCAATACATCAAGCTTAGATGCAAGTTCCTAGGTTTACAAACCTAAGGCACTTACAAGCCCATAATTGTTTGATTTTAATTACAATGTATATTTCTGTCAACGAGTCCACGATTGTGATTATAAAGTAAGTGTTCTTGACAAAAATCTACATCTTACGTAAATGTTTAAATCTGTTGCATTCTCTTCTATTATTGTATAATACTACATTGCATGGGAAAAGACTTCATGAGCTGTATAAGCTTGTGTCATATTCCTTTTGATTAATTCAACAATATAATTGTCATAGATTAAATCGCAAAACGAGAAATTCGGATTCAAGTGTCCAGGATTATAACACTAAGGCAATTGCAAGCGCATTGCAGATATTTCCCGAAATTAATCGCGAAACAAAAAATTAAGATGCAAGTGCCCAGGATTACAACACTAAGGCACTTGCAAGCGCATTGCCGAAATGTCCCTAAAGTAATCGCGAAACAAAAATTTTAGATGCAAGTGCTCAGGATTACAAAACTAAGGCACTTGCAAAGGCATTGCCAAATGCCCCTTAGTTAGTCGCGAAAAAGAATTGATGCAATTGCCCAGGATTACAACACTAAGGCACTTGCAAGCGCATTGCCAAAATGTCCCTAAATTAATCGCGAAACAAAAAATTTAGATGCAGGTGCCCAGGATTACAACACTAAGTCACTTGCAAACGCATTGCCCAATTCCCGTTAATCAAGCGCGAAACAAAAAATTGATGCAAGTGCCCAGGATTACAACACTAAGGCACTTGCAAACGCATTGGCAAATGTCCCTAAATTAATCATGAAACAAAAAATTTAGATGCAAGTGCCCAGGATTACAACACTAAGGCACGTGCAAGCGCATTGCAGATATTTCCCTAAATCAATCACGATACAAAAAAAATAGATTCAAGTGCCCAGAATTACAACACTAAGGCACTTGTAAGCGTTTAACGAAATGTTTCTTAATAAATCGCAATACATCAAGCTTAGATGCAAGTTCCTAGGTTTACAAAATTAAGGCACTTACAAGCCCATAATGTTTGATTTGATTTCTGTCAACGAGTCCACGATTGTGATTTTAAAGTAGGTGTTCTTGACAAAAATCTACATCTTACGTAAATGTTTAAATCTGTTGCATTCTCTTCTATTATTGTATAATACTACATTACATGGGAAAAGACTTCATGAGCTGTATAAGTTTGTGTCATATTCCTTTTGATCAATTCATCAATATAATTGTCATAGATTAAATCGCAAAACGAGAAATTCGGATTGAAGTGCCCAGGATTACAACACTAAGGCAATTGCAAGTGCATTGCAGATATTTCCCTAAATTAATCGCGAAACAAAAAATTTTGATGCAAGTGCCCAGGATTACAACACTATGGCATTTGCAAACGCATTGCCAAATGCCCCTTAATTAATCGCGAAACAAAAAATTGATGCAAGTGCCCAGGATTACAACACTAAGGCACTTGCAAGCGCATTAAAGAAATTTACCGAAATCAATCGCGATACACAAAAAAATCGATTCAAGTGCCCAGGATTACAACACTAAGGCACTTGTAAGCGTTTTACCGAAATGTTTCTTAATAAATCGCAAAACATAAAGCTTAGATGCAAGCTGCGAGGTTTACAAAACTAAGGCACTTGTAAGCCCATGATTGTTTGATTTTAATTACATATCTCTGTCAACAAATTCACGATTGTGATTATGTATCAGTGTTTCACAAAAATCTACATCTTACGTAAATGTTTAAATCTGGTTCATTCTCTTCTATTATTGTATGATACTACATTACATGGGAAAAGACTTCATGAGCTGTATAAGCTTGTGTCATATTCCTTTTGATTAATTCAACAATATAATTGTCATAGATTAAATCGCAAAACCAGAAATTCGGATTCAAGTTCCCAGTATTACAACACTAAGGCACTTGCAAGCGCATAACTGGTGGATTGAAATCATATTACTGTCAACGAGTCCACGATAATTGTGATTATAGTAAGTGTATTTCCATGTAACAAAAATTTACATCTAACGTAAATGTTTAAATCAGTTTCATGCCCTTCTATCATTGTTTAATAATGTATTACGTGGGAAAAGACTGGATAAGCTTGTGGCATATCCCTTTAGTTCAATTGACCAAATGAAATTGTAATAAACTTCGCGAAACGAGAAATTTGGATGCAAGTGCATAGGCATTAGGATTATGACACTTAGGCACATGCAAGTGCATTACCGAAATATCCCTTAAAGTTTGGTGTTGATTACATGTACAACACTAAGGCACTTGCAAACGTGCGATAAACCCTACATATCTCCAAGAAAATAGCACTATCATCTCTATAAGTACATTTTTGTATATACAAAATTATGTTAAAGTGCAATAAAACACGCAGATAGTAGTAGGACTAAACACTACGCGAAACGAAAGGAAAAACTGAAGGCAAGTGCCCATGGTAACTACATTGGCGACTGGAAATTGGCAGACCTGTGAAATGTGACAATCGGAAACATATAAGAGGCGTTATATTTGGAAATCGACAGATATAGACATAAATGTGAAATGCGACAACATGAAATATTTAATAGCATAATAATAGAAATTATACTCACCAAATTCCGGTCCGCATTAATCCACATGAATATAATATAATCCAATAGCACTATAAATCCCGCACACACGAATAAATTCCATAGAAATAGAATATCTATTAAAATCACAGCACTATAATTCCCACACAGATGAATAAATTCCACAATGTAATATGTAATCTGCACTTTTAGTTCATAATTATTGAATAAAACTCTAAATCCAAAATACAGTTTATAAAAAGTGGGAACAAGAATAATCCTAGAAAAATAACTTACCTTACACGATTCCGACTGTGAGTTAACTGACCAAACATTGCCTTTTAAGAGATCGCTACTTTGAGTAATTAGAGATCAGCCAATTAGAAAGTGTCTCTGTTAGGGGACTCTGGGTCCGCGGAAGCTTGGGGGCGTAACTCGACAGACCAATCAAACCAATTCACTGTTTATTCTAGAACGCTAAACACATTTTCATACACAAAACGAAAAAGTAAATTTTTACCAAAGGGAGTATTCACCGAAATTTAAGGTTTTATATACGCAATAAAGAAATGAAAATTGTTAAAAATTATAAATATCTAGGAGTTTTAAGGGGAGATAGGATACTGATTTTGTGAAATCAACTCCTCCTACAGTTTTCAACCTTCAGTTTTGAAACTTCACAAAATGTTTCTCAGGTGTGTACCAACTTTTGTGGAATTATTTTGTTTTTTTTTCCCTATTTTTACGGACTTTGGAACTTGACATTTTCAACAAAGGGTACCCATTTTGTGAAATCAACTCCTCCTACAATTTTCAACATACATTTTTGAAACTTCATACAATGTTTTTATCTATATTATAGATGTGCACCTCCTTTTTGGAATTATTTATACAATTTTTTCCTATTTTTATGGACTTTGTAATTTTTATCGACGATCAAAACAAAGCGTACCCATTTTATGAAATCAACTCCTCCTACAGTTTTCAACCTACATTATTGAAACTTCACAAAATATTTCTATATTGTAGATGTGCACCTCTCTTTTTGGAATTATTTTGATTTTTTTTCATATTTTACGGACTTTGGAACTTAGTCATTTTTATTGACATTTTCAACAAAGGGTACCTATTTTGTGAAATTAATTCCACCAATAGTTTTCATTTCTTTAAAACTTCACAGAATGTTTTTTTTTTATATATTATGAAGATGTGCACCTGACTTTTATGGAATTATTTCCAATATTTTTTCATATTTTTCCAAACCTTTTAACTTAGTCATTATTAATCTAAATTCAAAGCCTTAACTAGATCAAAAGTACATGGTACCATTTGTGATATATTATCATTGGTTGATAGATTAAGCTTTGAAAAATTACATATTAAATTTTGTAAATTAGTATTAGGTATTAGAAAGACATCCTGCAATATAGCAGCTAAATCAGAACTAGGAAGGGTACCTTTAGATGCTGTTATTAAAACTCAAATTTTAATGTATTTTTCTAGAATAAATTCTAAAAATATAAATCCTTTAATAAAAGTAGCATTTAGTTTGAATAAAACTTTAGCAGATGAAGGCATATACACATGGTATTCCTGTGCAAATAGCATTTTCCAAGAACTTGAATTAAATCCAGAAACCTTCATAGATTTTGATAGACCATTTACTAAACTGTTGAAAAACTCAAGAAAACAAGTTTTTAAAAATTCAAACACAGATTATTATGAAAAGTAATCATTGATAAGCTTTCGAATTTGGACGATAGTTCAAAATTGTGTCTTTATAAAGGATTGAAAACTACTGTTAAGCTAGAGGAATACCTAAAACAATTATAAAATTGTAATAGTCGTCAACTGATCACAAAATTTCGAATTAGTGATCATAACCTTAAAGTAGAAGTAGGAAGATATAAGAAAATACCTCGAAATCAAAGAATATGTAAAACTTGTAATGTCCTTGACAATGAAGAACACTTCTTTTTTCATTGTCAAATTAACAATAATATAAGGGGCGATGGACATTTGCGCAAATTTACCTGAAAAACAGAGGGACATTTGCGCATATGAAAAGTGGACGTTTGCGCATACCATTTCATTTTTGTTACCTGTTGTCAGTTAAAACCCGTTTGCGCAAATTACCTTTATAAAGCAAGTATTGAAATATTTATTAAACATTTGTTATAATTCGTTCATAAATATTTGAAATAGTGAAAATAAAATAGTTTTTTTACATCGATGACCAGGCTATTATTCCTAGAATTGGAAAGGAAAAAGTTGAAAGTTTTTTGGAAACCTGGCGCATATACATCAATGATGAAATGTCACGGCTGCACTTCATTTCCACCATGGATCACATATTCAATGCCATAACAGACTTGTAAATACTAGTCCTCTTTTCATTTGCGCAATTGTCCTCGTATTTTTGCGCAAATGTCCTTCCTTTTTGCGCAAATTTAAGACAGAGTTTCATGGAAAACATAAATAACCATGTAACTGATTTTAATCAGCTTGATTCTCCATCAAAGTTAAAAAAAATCTTGAATTCAGATACAAGTATATTGTCCAGTGTTGTTGACTATATAAAGCGGTCTGTAGAACTGCGAAAATGAGGTCCACATTGGCCAATTTTACTTCATTAAATATAATTAACCTCCTTGTTACCATGATTATATGTTGTAAACAATTTGTGAATTTGTATATATATATGTCATTGTATTGTTTATATTTTGCTTTAACCCGTTAGGGTTTATTTTTGCAAATAAAGTTCTTTATTAATGACATTTTCGACATATATTATACGAAGACCCTTTAGGGAACCTATAAAACAACACTTTATAGCTAGAAGCACAGAAACGCGACCCGGCCATTTGAGTCTTTGACCCATTTTAGTAATTATGGTTTTGAATTTAAATGGGTATCATTTATTAAAAATATTTTTAAAAAATAGTGGTATGCCCAATATTTGGCAAAACCAGTTTGTAGATAAATGGGTTTCTTCTTCCAATGGTTATCTAATGTTCACGAATCACCAAAGGCTCTAAATTATACAAATTATAAAGAAAAACTAGAATTTGAAAATTATTTTAAAATTTTAGATGATAGAAATTGCATCACTCTATTTAGGTTATGAACTACAAACCACAAACAATCAATTGAATCTGGAAGATGGCAAAATATCCCAAGAGAAAATAGAAAATGTTATCTTTGCCAGACACAAGAAATTGGTGACGGATACCATTATTTATTAAAATGTCCATCCCTTTATGAGGAAACAAAAAAATATTTGAAATCTAAATATTATACCCGGCAAAATACTTAGAAATTCAATGAGATAATGAACAGTAGAAATCCATCAGATCTATTCAGATTGTGCAAATTCATACGTGCGATCAGTAAAAAGCTATATCTCCAGGGTAGTCACCATTTGCGTTATTGTAATTTTATATTTACATTGAAATTTTCTGTACTGTACCTCTGTGTGCTTCATTTTATGTAAATAACAGATTGACTAATATAGTAAATACTCAATTAAGCAAGAATCAGTTTGGCTTTAGAGAAAACCACCGAACATCAGACAATTTATTTATTTTGAAATCAGTGATAAATAAGTATATTCATAAAGAGAAAAAGAAACTCTATATTTGTTTTGTGGACCTTAGAAAAGCTTTTGACTCTGTGTGGAGAGATGGCCTTATGTACAAATTGATGAAAACAGGAGTTGGAAAACAAGTCTATAATATTGTGAAAGAGCAATATGAAAAAACAGAATCCTCAATAAAATATGATAACATGTCGTCAAATTATTTTAGTATCTGTAGAGGAGTTAAACAAGGAGATTCTTTGAATCCCACCTTGTTTAATATCTTCATAGATGATATTGTTAAAAAATTTGAAAATAGTGAATCTAATCCTGTTACTCTAGTGTCTTCTAAATTTAACTCACTTCTTTTTGCACGCGATCTCATGATGATATCTGAATCAAAAGAGGGTCTGCAAAAAAAATTGAATATTTTAAGTGACTTTTGTGATAATTGGCAACTTGGTGTAAATGTGAAAAAAACAAAAACTATGATAATTAAACAAAATTGTACAAAAGATGTTTCTTCATTTGCACCTTATAGAAACATCCCTATTGAGGGAACAACTGAGTATAAATTTTTAAGAATTATGCTGAAAAATAATGGTAATTTTTCTAGTAGCACTATTGAACTTACAAAGAGAGCTAAAAAAGTTCTTTTTGCTATGAAGTCATACAATAGTTCCTTGTGTAACTTACCAGTAAAAGTATCAAATAATCTCTTTGATTCGTTGGTAAAACCTATTGCCTTGTATAATTCAGAAGTGATTTTTTTGGATACCTATATTACATATTATAGAGCAAAAAAGAGATCAGAAATCTCGGGTAAACATTTAGAAATATTTCATTATTTAGATAAAACCCCTATGGAAAAGTTGCATTTGCAATACTGCAAATATTTACTTGGAGTTCGAAAAAGCTCATCTAACCTTGGAGTAAGAGTAGACTAGGGAAGATTCCCCCTTGAACTATATATTAAATTTTATTCTATTTTGTATTTTATCAGACTAAATTCTGAGGAGATTAACCCTTTATTAAAAGAATCTTTTTTACTTACAAAAAATTTAAATGATGTTGGAATTTATTCATGGTTTACTTATATTAAAGATATTTTGGAGGAGCTAGATATAGATCTGGATACTATTAAGGCATACTCCTTGGGGAAAATTACAAAAAGTAAAAGAGACAAAATTAAGTAAAAAATTATATATTTTTATGATAATTTATTTAAGAATAAACTAGCAAACATTGATGACAATAGTAAACTCAAGTTATATAAAACTTTAAAGCAATCATGTAAAATCTCTGAAGAGAGTTATTTATCTTCTCAAAACTTTGAATACAGAAAACTAATTACAAAATATAGAATAAGTGACCACAATTTATTAATTTAAAAGGTATTTAAAAATTCCAAGAGAAGAAAGACTTTGTAAGAAATGTAAAACAATAGAGGATGAGACCCATTTATTATTATATTGCGATGTAAATAATGCCACAAGAAAACACTATTTTGATTTTATAAATAATGAAAATGAAAATTTTTATATGTTATCTGATATAGATAAAGTTAATTATATCCTCAATCCAAGCACTCCTAATCAGGTGAACAAACTAGGTTCCTTTTTGAAACAGTCAACCGAACTGAGGACAGGGGACTCTTAAATTGTTTACTTGATTTATTGTTTAATTATGTATTTTATTGTTTTAATTTTATTGTGTCGCATACATATATATAATGGCAATAAAATATTGAATTGAATTGTATTATGTTTGTTTATTACTCTATTCTATGTACATCTGTCGCTGACCTGATCTGGTTTTAGAGAATAAAGAAAGATATGTCAAGTGTCGAAAAGAGATTGAAAGACCAATTTATGCAAAAGTGTTTGTCTGAAATAAACCTGTCCCAAAAATGCCTTTGTTACAGAATCTTCAAAACAGACGTTAAATTTGAAACATATTAAATGAAGTTATCTTCAAATAATTTGTACACAATGTGTCGCGAATTGCGAAGACTGACATTGTGTAATTTATTGCTTTGCTCCGCTTATTGTGTTTTCATGAACTCCTTTAATTAATCTCCGTTATTTATAATGTAATATCTCCTTTAATTGTGATATATTCTCCTTTCATTATTTAGTAACTCCTTCTATTCAGATGTCACTTAAATTGTCATGAAAAGTCCG
>MJUU01066966.1:6954-21167 GCA_002080025.1 Modiolus philippinarum | reverse complement strand
CAATTAAATTTAATTGTTACTTTAATTTATGGTTTTTGTGTCTGACAGGGGCTTTATAAGTATTCACATAATTTGAGCAGACTTTTGAGTAGCAGAAATTCAATCGTAGGAAAAAACAGTCTTGGAAAATTTTGTTTAGATCAGTGTAAAAATCTGAGTTTTTAGTACGGCAGATTGATTCAATTTGTACTGCCTTGGACAATATTCAATATAAATATCTATCAACCAATCAGCTGGCTATAGACCACCATGTAGTTAACGCCAATTGAAATGAGGTTGTGTCGCTGAACATTGTGACGTTTAAAAAATATTTATTGTGACGTCAAAATTTTCCAACTGGAAACTTGTCTGTAGTTATTTTACGGGCTATATCAGACATGATCGATATTGTTCGACAATTAAAAATAAATTCCTCTCAAATTGGTGCTGGGGACTGTCTTGAACTTACTATGATGTATAAGCAATGCTCATCGTTGAAAGCATGGACAAACGAATACCGGAGCAAGAACGAGGAAAGGGGAATTTTTAAAATCATAAATCCAAAATCACGGCCCGTGGCAATTCTCAGCTACCAAATTGAGACAGTATGACAAAGACAAAACAAATAAACAAAAATGAGGAAGAACGCCACAAAACTTAAGCACTAGCAGTGTGAACCCCTATAAAAACTGACGTATCATCAGGTGCTCCGGAAGAGTAAGCATGATCTACTCCACGCATGGCATTTTAATAGTAAATTATCCTTAAAATCATTGTTAGATACCTTGTAACCATGGTCTGACGTCATCAGAAGCATCAACAGAAACCGAATTTGAAATGGAATCTGATGTCAGTATGAGTTGTAACATCTCAAAGGATGTGCAACCGAATGCTGCTGCGTAGGCGTATAAGAGTTTGTCATCTCTAAGGAAATCGACTGGTCTGAAAGATAAAATAATTTTATCTTTGTTTATGTGAAATTATATAATAATTTTGGATGATTGTGTATCACAGATGGAACTTTTGAACTAGCATTGCTCGGTAATATTAGCCAGAAAAATTTATGTCGCCAATTGAAAAATAAAAAAAAAGTACCGAAGTTACTGTTAAGGATGTTTGCTGGTCAACTTTAAAATAACAAGTATTTCAATTAAATGTGATTTTTTGTTAGAATATTGAAAAAGAAGTAATTTAAGCGAAAAAAAGTTGATAGGTTACCAATGTCATTTTTGAGCTACGCGTGTTTTAAAAAGTGGCGGGAAACTGAACTCCTCTGTATTTTACATAGGATTAACACTAGTAATGATTATCCAATACTGAATGTGAGAAAATAACACCAGTTGTATAAAATTTTGTCAGAATGCTCCAAAAGATGTATAAAATAAAATTATGGAAAAATCTTAAGGAGTCACCGGGCAAAAAATTATTAAGCTTTTAAATGGATAAAACCAGAGAAGTCCGAAAATCTGACAGAAATACATAAACATGACCAGCGAACATCGTTAATTTAGATTCTGCATATGTGCATTTCTACAGTTTTTGTATATCAATCGTCTGCTTTACAATTCAATTTAGATATAAATGAAAACAAAGTTAATGAAAGTCCAACATTGACATGCATGGACAAATTATGACAAGAATAGCTTGGTACGTCCCATAGGGTTTTTTTAATCTTTTTGTCGAATCTCTTATTTGTTTCAAGCAGGCTTTGTGATTGTAAAACCATCAAGATGTCATCCTACCTATTATGGAACAAATATAAGCCACACATTCGTTTCTTGTAAAAACAATGTCAATTATTAAATAGAAATTACTTCAAAAAGTAGTATTAACCTTTGATAACGAAATAACGAGTATAAAATCTTAAAAGCAAGTCATATTGGATAGTATAATTTAAAATTGTCCGGTGTAGTAAGGGCATAACATCAGATAAAAAAAGTATTAAGCAGGCTTACTCCTTAATTTGTTTATATCAAAGATTTCTGGAGACCTATTTAAATTGATTAAGCATCGTAGAATAAATGAAGTGGTAAAAAGAAATATACAGATCAGTGTGCTTTTAACAGAGATTGAAGACATTAAAAATTTTGCGGGAAATTGATGTCTCTGGATTTTCCCTTAATTTATACATTAGGACTATTTTTTGTCTAAAAGCTAGGAAGTTATATCAAGAATTTTATGAAAACCTGTCAGGCGTCTTAATCTGACCTATAAAAGGCATTTATGAAATAAAAATTGGGGATCCGTGTGCAAATTTTTTTTTAAGCCATTGAACTCGAGAAAACCAGAGGAGTTCCAAAATCTAACACAAATTCAAATATGCGATGAGTGAGCCACCTTAAGCTAGATATTACTGATTTTGTAATGATCGTGTAATATGTTCATGCTGTGCCCAAGGCATAATAGGTAGATATTGTCGATACCAGCAGCTGAGACAGTTGAACGAGTTCACTGTTTCCAGTCAGAGTATTTGAAAACCCTTTCTCGAAACTATAGAACTGATTTAAAAGTTACCATTCAGAAGACATGTTTCCAATGGAAGTATATTTGCAGATTCGCTGCTTGTATGATCAACGGAAAGAATCGTACTTTCGGGGAGAAAATCAACATGAAATATTGTGTAAGTATATTTGAAAATGTTGTTTGAAAGCATGAAGCTTCTCTCCATTCTAATTAATTTTTGCTAAAATTATGAGAAAATATTATGCTGTAGTTACTAGTTCAAACACAAAAAGCTTATATTAACACCAACGCGTACCAAAAGCAACAACTTTTGCTTAAATGCACTTTAAAGTCCAATTTGTACATCCTGAAGATAGTTTTTTTCTTAAACCAATCCCAACTTTGCTTTCACTTACATTGCTATACCAGGATGTCTTCCTTTCTTGTTACGTTCTAACCAGCTTAATATCACAACTGCTATTGTCTACAAAAAAAAAAAACAATATTGGAGGTAAATGAATAAATCATCAATCAACATCCCTTATGCTATGCTCTAAATTGGTTAAATATCCATTGTGCTTCTGTATTTTCTATCGTTTAACACAAACATAAATTGAACTAGAATTGCAATTGCATGCTTTAGCCGATGTCACCCCAGACAATCAATGATACAACCTATCCTATGATTCCATCTGCTTCGCAGCCTCATAATCTACATAGAAATAATTTTTGTCAAAATTGAATGGTAGAAATTTTTACGTATTTTGGCAGCCATCTTTGAATTGGCAGTCACTTTAAAATAATTCTCCCATGAACTCCTTCCTCTCATTTTACGAATATTTATACAAAATTTGTATTATTTCTGCAATCAAGTTCCTGAGATATTAAATATGCAATCTTAAAACGCAAAGGTGGCCATCTTAGAAATAGTGTCAATTTAAATTTTCATACAAACAGCATACAACTTCAGATGGTGGTCCAACTTTGTGCAAAGTTTGGAAGAAGAAAAAGAAAGTATAATAATCAGAAGAAACGTAGATTAACAATATGTCACCCCGACTTAGTTTTGGTTGACATAATAATATGCAGTCACTTTAAATAATTCTCCCATGAACTCCTTCCTCTCATTTTACGAATATTTATACAAAATATGTATTATTTCTGCAATCAAGTTCAAAGAAAAGATTTGGTTTGGAAAGAGATTTTGAATGTATTTCTGAATGGCAGGTGTTCAAAGTCCTTGATTACCTATGTATGTCTCGCAAGGACGATAAAGATTGTTAATAATGAAAATAAAGGGCAAAAACTTCTTCTGTATCAATTATTATTATCTTTTTTATATAGGCGATTTTCATCGTCTAGCTGTTGACCTCCACATAAAGGTACAGTCTTAAGACGTACAAATTTGTAAAATTGTTATATTGATAGTACATGCGGCGGTTGTCGGTCTTTATTATACGGATTTTCATATTTTGACCAGAACGTTTTACTTTTTTTGCTCTTGAATTCAGAATTTTAGTTTTATGGAATTAACTTGATTTTAATCCCCGCTCATCTTGTTTAACAATAAGAGAAAATTCCAGTCCGAGAAGCTGAAACAAAACTGTCTATAACAAAAAATTGTGAAGCACTTATATAATTGTCTTGCCTTCACATTTTTGATTTTGTTTTAATGTACCACCGAAATTCAATAAATAGAAAAAAGAAGGGAAACGGGGAATGTGTCAAAGAGACAACGACCCAAAGAAGAGCAACAACAACTCAAAGCCACCATAAGATCTTCAATGAACGGTGAGAAACCCCACACCCAACGGCAGGTCGGAGTCGGCCCCTGAATAAAGAGTAATCAAGTTCAGCGAAATAAACATCATCCTAGACTGCTATAGACATAAAGTAAACTTAACTAGAAAAAAGACAAGCCACACGAGGCTTAATAAGTTTCCTGACTGAGGACAGGCGCAAACCTGCTGCCGCGGGGTTAAACTAGTTTTATTGGGCCCAAACCTTCCCCCTAGGCAATGTGGTAAATCAAAAAACAAAAAACAATCAAAGTATTACTTACTGCGAAAATGTAGCTACCATGCGATAAATTCTGTAATACTACATCATCTGGTAGAGTATCAGTTGCATTGCTCATTTCTTCCAAAGTATCAGGGAATTTCCTTATGTCTCTGAAATCCAAAACAGATAAAACAGGTAAAACAATTCCCCTTGGTAGAGATGTATGCTCTTTATTTTTCTTAGATATGGTGTACTTGTACATGAGATAATATCTCATGTGTACACTTTGTTCAAGAACTATTATCTAAATTTATGTAAATTCTAAAACCTAAGGATGAAGTCTCTCCATCGTAGTTTTACCCTTAGCTGTATTTGATATTACTGATTAATCGGATTTCGTTTGGTTTTATGCATTTTAAACATTTTTTGAAATTATGGATTTCCTTTGTTTTGGTTCTAGTGCTGCTGATGAGGAATTAATTTCCGAAATGGCCATACAGCTCATTAAAATTATTGCAGTTGGAGTTAACATATGTGTTATGTTCTCATGTTCATTTACTCCATATCCTTTCGTAAAATATATAAGGGTAGAACAGTTAATAAAAAAAATCAAGGCATATTTTGAAGACTAACATCATATTCGGCAATTTAAAGGCGTGTTCACACAATATTTTCCTCTTTTAATAGTGGTAGTCTATTTTCATTAGAGGTTTATACACTTTAATAAAGTCTTAAAATTACAGGCACTAATAAGCTTAGTTCTTTTTTCTTTTCCTTTAATTTTATATAGATGTAGAAGTAAACTATTCAAAAAAATATTTAAATAATGATGTCATTTAACAAATATAATCAGCGAATTGGAGTTGTCTTTATGATACAGTTGCGTGCAATTGTAGAATTTATACATTTCGGTGCTTGTGTTCAGCATGTGGCTTACAATATGTTTTGGACATGAAGTTCTAAAT
The DNA here is from genome assembly GCA_002080025.1 of Modiolus philippinarum. NCBI lineage: Eukaryota > Metazoa > Mollusca > Bivalvia > Mytilida > Modiolidae > Modiolus > Modiolus philippinarum. The sequence continues at coordinate 15,780 of MJUU01066966.1, read as the reverse complement.
ACGCTTAACGAGTGTTCTTTTTTTTTCAAGTTCAGAATAAATAGAAAAAAAATGTGATTTATATTCATAAATTGCATTAGAAAATGATAAATCATGAGGTTACTTCAGAAAACAAAATGTGTATATGAATGTGTATATGAATGACCATCATACCAGAAAGAGAGCTCGATGCCTAATGATATGACGATAGATTTAATAAATCTGAATTCATCTTTCTAGTGAATAACACTTACAAATTTACAACTATTTATAGATAAAAGTCGGCCAATATACGAATTCCCCAGGGATCATTTAAAATGTGCGACTTTTTTTTTATCTTTTCTACACATTTCACAAATGATTGCAAGGTTTCTTTCTTTCATTACTTTGTTTCTGTTTGATAGAGTTTTTGTTCCTTTTTTTTGTCTTTGTGTTTTGTTTTTGTGGTCGTTTGTATTGTTTTTTGTTGTTGTTGTTTTTTTTTTGGTTGCATATTTTAGTGTTTTGTTTTACGTTGTTTTTTGTGGTTTGGTANTTGTTTTCTATTTGCTTTCTGTTAGTTTGTTTGTTTAGTTTTAGTTTCGGTTGTTTGATTACATTTATATATATATATATATATATATATATATATATTTTTGGGGGGGTCTTTTTGTTTTTGATTTTTGTTTTGTTTCTTGATTGTTTTTTGATTTGTTAATAGTTTTAGGATTAGATTGTTTACTGAATTCCACTTTGCATGCAAAGCTCATGATCATATAATGTGAGTATAAAACTAGACTCAAAGAATAAATATGAAAATATGTGAATTTATGTTGGCAATCATAAACTTATTCCATATTGTTTAGGAATTCTTTTTCAGACGTAAAGGAAAATGAAATTTTTCATGCATTTACTTTTTAATTCCTGTTAAGAGGACGAATATTTGACGTATGTGAAAACTGGTTACGTTAAATGCTTCCTAATACAATAAAAAGGCCATTAAGTAAAAAGTGATAACAGGAAATGTCTGCAACGATTGAAAAGTACAATAAAATCTGCTGAAAACTGCACAAATAAGACTAAAGACAATTGTAAAGAACGATATGCACTAGGTACAGCCAGTCTTGGCACTGGCACTTGCAAAAACATACGAATAAAACCCNATTTCACTCTAGGAAGTGACGTCACAATAGACGTCGTCAACGTTGTTGTTAAGTAAACGTCTCGGCGGAGTAACATGGAAAACGTAGTTCATGAAAAGAATCTTAAATTAAACCATTAATTATGAAAGAACTGGTCTATATAATAAAAACAATAACTAATCCTAGATTCTGATTATCGAAAATATTCAACTCATGATCGAAAAACATTGTAATTCACTCATGCGCTGCGCGCATTCGTGAATTACTGCGTTGTTCGATCATTCGTTGAATATTTTGCGATAATCAGAATCTCGGATTAGTTATAGTATAAATAACAGGAAATATCTACAACGACTGAAAAGTACAATAAAATCTGCTGAAAACTGCACAAATAAGACTAAAGACAATTGTAAAGAACGATATGCACTAGGTACAGCCAGTCTTGGCACTGGCACTTGCAAAAAGGCAGTGGCAAAACCTCCTCTTTGAAAGTCCTATTACCCTATAATAAACATACGAATGAAACCCAAAACATGTAGACTATGACCTCAATGGTCACCATCTTAAAAATGAGAGAATATGAGAAAACGTAATTTTAAAAGATTGGTCAAGGGGTACTCACTGCTAATCGACTGACTAGCTCAAGGAGCCAAGTTTCCTGGTAAAACACTGTCACACTACCGCAGAAAAGTCACAGTCATAACTTCCCGAGGGAAGGATCATCATATATTTCAATAGACATTGGCAGTATCAGTGAGAGTCCAGTATGTCTGTAAAACTCGTCATGTCATTAGATCTCAAAAGCTAATTTAACGGATTCAAGCAGAATATCCTGTCGATATCTCTTCTTACATAATTTAAAAGAACTTTATCACTTTCTTGCATTTTTAACAACTTTTCCATAAATGTGAGGGTTTTTTTAGGCACTGGATACGATTAGTCAGATGATAACGGAAAATTATTGTTACACAAAAGATTAATATTCGGAGAACATTGCCGGGTACGGGACCGATATTTTCCGTGTGTTACAATAATTTTAGAATTATTGTTACACATCTTATTGTTACAGTGACACAGAATAAAAATTTCGCATCTAAGGGAACTGTTGAGAAATTTAACAAATAATAATTATAATAAACCGTAAGGTTTTTTAGATTTTAAAATATTAACTCAAATAAATATTAATTCTGCCGTGAAGGCATATCAACTCTCTATACAACATACCATAAAATGAATCCCTGTCGTATGTTCACCAGCTTATATTCTGATCGGATTGGCATTTGTGATTGAGGACTTGTTGCAAGTGTTTGTGAATTCTGCGTTGGGGATTCCTTTCTCCGACTTTGAAGAAAGGCTTGAAAAAATTCAACAAACAAATTTCGTCCAAATGTATAGACAAAGTTCAAAGAGAATGCCAGATGATGCAATAAATAGTCGTAGAATCATACACAGTATGTTGCGTTATAACTGCATTCATGGGGTCGAAACTTTGCTTCGAAATCTGAAAGTGCTCGACATAACCGAAGTACGTCTATATAGATGCCCAAGTATATTAAGTGATTCATGTGTGACCCATTTTGTTGCATTCATCAGTGCATAGGTCACATTAATAGAAACAATTGCTGAAATAAGGGAACATGCAGAATGGACATGTCAGGTGTGCAACACTGATGTGCACATCTTTCCATCCACCATTTTCGACGGGTGTCTGGAATGGCAACATACAAAATGTGCCGTCTTAAAAAAAAACTGCACCGAAATTGCGCGACTGGTTTGCAGTGGATGCCGTAAAAAATAAAGTATTGAAGTATTGCCAGTGTTTTTTCCTGTGTATTTTATACTTTAGTGATTGAAATATTAAAGTGAAAAGTATTTTACCACAATTTATATTTGAGAATATCAATTTCTAATTTCAAATTCCTTTTTTCCTGAATAAACGAAAATCGTTGGTGTAACAATAATATGGACATTTATTGTTACATACAGGAAATATCAGTTCCGTATCCGGCAATGTACTCCGAATATTAATTTTTTTGTGTAACAATAATTTCCCGTTATTGTTACATATTTGTGTAACCGTATCCAGTGCCTTTTTAAAAATCTATTTGTAAGTAACATTTTGATATCAAATTATCATATCTATTATCAATTCTAAGCAATGTATGAAATCTGTAATTTGGAATAATTTTAAGCTTCATTAAGTTTCATTGTTGTTTTTGGCAAATGTACATAAATAGTAAGAGTATCGATCGTCAATATACCTGCTGTTATCATCGAAAGAAGAAATAAATTTATCACGGTTTTAAACACTTTCATTTTGAAGTTTTTTTCATAGAGTCCCGTTATCAGAATAGAAAAAGATCTGAAATGAAAGGTGTACAATTTTTGCCCATATGCATACCATTAACATGTTGATATACAGTGTTGCCAAAATAAACAAAAATGTTGTCAAGCAAAATATTGAGTGCCCTAGTCATATTATCATATGTCCAGGAAGAATAATTTTGTAAGTTAATTCTACCTTATGATAGAATGCTGCAATTTGATTGGTCGAGTACCGGTGTATTTTTGACAAATCCATGAAATTTCAAGCAAGTTTTCAAGAAGCGGGTTATTTGCCTAAAAAATTGTCACTTTTTACCCTCTGCCGGGGTATTTGCTAAAAAATTTGCCTATTTTAACCTTTCACTGAGACGCTCGTAAAAAATTTTAAAAACGACGTCATCTGTCAGCTTTAAATAAAGTCATTCGGTACAATAAAACAGATATATCATGTTTGGTCGGGAAATTTGTGAAAAACACCAGTCTCGAAAATGCAATTTCCCTCGTTTTTTTTTTTGTATTCCCCGTTGGGCTCGGGAAATATAACATCTCTCGACTGGTATTTTTCGCAAATTCCCCTACCAAACATGATATATCTGTTCAATATACTTTGACCTATGTAATAATGAAAAAAAATCTCTACTCGGACTTAAGTGAGACGCGACTTATGTCAATGGAATTTAATTTGTGTAGATGTTTACATTGAATATTGACTACCGTAGGCTACATCTTGACTTAAGTAAACACCTAATCAAGTCGCATCTATACAAATTAAATGAACTCTCGAGTCAAACTTAAACTAGGGTACAATGATTTAACTTTTTAGGAATCATGAGAACATATTACATCACTATCTACAAATCAACATTAAAATATGATTCAATAATAAGTTTTAGAAATATAAACATAGTTTCATCTATGAAATAAGAAATTTGCAGATGTAACAAAATAGCAATAAATGTTATTCAGGCGATATTCCATCCAAAGACTCGAGTTGACACTAGTCATACTAGTGAAGAAGCGATCTAGCTTGAAATTATTTTCTCACAGCTTCTAGCAAAGATGATTGAGACTAGGCAATGTCAACAACTTTAAAAAGCATATTATCTTGGTTAAATGGGCAACTGTCTATTTTCATGATTATTTTAGTATGAGAAAGAGAGATATGTGTCCACATAGATTAGGATGTGTTTCTTCATTTTTAAGACATTTTGTTGTGTTCAAATTTATTCAAACGCCGAATACACATTGCAACATACTCCTTAAGGTAGATGGGTACTCCAAATTTTTTTCCATAGATTTTTTTTTATTTTTACAGGAAAGTTTCCTAATTATATAAGCATTGAAATAAAAAAATAAAAAGCTTGTTTTTAAAATAACTGATATAAAAAAAATCAAATATTTCTAATGAATATATAGGGGAAAACAGGTATATTGTTGATTTCTTTAAAACTATTCCATAGATTTTTTTCTACTTTATTCATGTGTTAGGCCTTTGAACATACTTTCAAAAAATTTAAAGAAAAATGGGGGTCACCGACTTTGTTTTCCATAAAATTTATAAAATGTGAATTTTCATAGTGATATCTATGTAAAATATTTTTATCAGATTATCTCCCTTTTTCAAATATCTTGTTCCAATTTATTTAATTATCAAGTTATAATACCTCATCTAATTAGATAAAGACACGTAAAATCAAATCCATGTATGCCCTTTGCATTTTGTATTATGGATATAATATTGATTAATTTATTACGAATAAAAATATTTGCATATTTCAAAAGCAGATAATACCACAACAACATAAATAACAAATTCAAAATGGCGGAAGACTACCGATCTACCTTAACAATAAGTCGTTGATGTTGATGCCCGGGACTTAACCAATTAATGACGACACAACTTGACTTAAAAATGAATAGAAGGTCATAGGTAAATTTTAACCCTGACCTCTGACATTGAAAATATTTATCATCTAAGATCTGAAACCTTAATAAAAGGCTTATGAATTATTCTTGCAAATGTGTGAAGAATATCATGGCCTACAGTGACACAGTAGAAACGAATTTGAAATTAATACGTTCAATACTGTGCTTAATTATGCTGATATGTGAATAAAACAACAAATTGAATAAAACAATAAATTTCGTTTATACATAGCATTTGGACAGACATTTGAACTATACAACACAGTGCCAACAAACTTTTGTCTGCATACAGTATTTTTAAAAAAACAAAAGTCTTTGTCCAAGAAAAAAAGACAAACTTTTAAATTAAGTTACATAATCGTAACGTTTTTATTAAAATACTCGTTTATTATTGAAAGTCTCTTTTTTGGAGGCGCCTGGTTTAATTGTCTAGAGAGTATAGTGTTTAGTTGTACTGTTGTCACATTTATAATTCTGGTATATTTTGGGGTTCCCTGTTTCTTCTTCTGCACCCTAGTTAGTTTACTTTATGTCTATAGGAGTCTAAGATGATGTTTATTTCGCTAAACTTGATTACTTTTTATTTAGGGGCCGACTCCGACCTGCCGTTGGGTGTGGGGTTTTCTCACCGTTCATTGAAGATCTTAGGTGGCTTTGAGTTGTTATTACTCCTCTTTGGGTTATTGTCTCTTTGACACATTCCCCGTTTCCCTTCTTTTTTCTATCCCACGCGACAAAGAAGACATCACATACATGTACAAATGTATGACTTTTTCAAACCGCTTTCATTGCCCAAGACTATTTTGCAATTGTAACGGCATGGCAAAAGGCGATCAAATCCGATGATGTCACGTTTAAAAATGACAAAAGTTCTGATTTTATGTAATGTTTACATTTTATAGTAATGTAATGGCTGAAAACAAATATGACAATGCTTGTAGACAAACCATGAATTTCTTTAATACAAAAAGCTGGTCATTGGTGTCGTTCTTCTTAGCCCTTTCTATCATTAAAAGACCTCTCCGAAGGTTACGCTTAGACGGTACATTCTACGAATTATAATTTAATGGCTACATGAACAAAGGAAAGATTATTATTTTTACATATTCATAGGCAAATAATTATTTTCTGTTTGTCATGAAACTTGGTTAAAATGAGCCTAATAATTTTAGCCGATTTATCATGAACCTTGTTTAACAGAATTTGTAAGGAAAATTTCTTAAATATACCATACTCACGATGTTAATCGAACTTTTTAACCACACGGAACAATCAGAATAAAATGAGGATGGCTTAGTGTATATATCTAATATTAGTGTTTGATATGACGGGTAGATAAACAGGGATAAGCTTGATATCTCAAGTAGGAGGAAATAATTGTGATATGTTAGGTATCTAATCTATTCTTACAATATCTAATTTGTGATGTTACGCAATAATATGTAATGCATGTTTTTTTTTTTCAATCCCCTCTTTACATACAAGGATCCATACGAAATGAAGTCAAAGCCATTCGGAAGCGAGTGTATTAACTTGGTTGCTTTCGTAAACTCGTAAAGATAAAAGGAAGAATTCGTTTTGGAATGATATCATAATTACCAGTGCGAATTAGGAATAATAAAACAAATTACCACAATAATGAAATATACCAAGTAGGCTAAAATTACACACTAGTTTCAGACACACTGAAAACTACAAAAAGTAAAAAGATAACCCATGAATCATTTACAATGGGATTCTTTTATGATAATAACGAAAATTGGTTTGATATATATTCCCAGGTATATATTAAATTGGTTCAGAGTAACCTAGAATACTTTTAATTGCTAAAAAATTGTTAGGTGTTGTTTCGGTGCATATGCGAAGGGGCGACAATATGTTACGTAACAGGTGTTCCGTTTAATTAAGGTCAAGTTGAACTAATTGAAGGTGTCCTACACATTTCTGATTTTTTGCACATTTATACATATAACAGAGATACATCAGAATATGTAAAAATAAAAGGGGCTACCCAGGCTCGTTTTTATCTAGGAGAGATTGAAATTCCCCAAAATAATGTCAAATTTAAGCTGGTTATATAGGGAAAAACCACAAATCGTTATCTTAAAATACTGTTTACTTGTAAATTTAAATAGACAGATATCCTACAGTTTTCTAAAAAACTGATATATTGTAGGATATGTTTTAAGCTTTCCAAAACTGTAAAAAAAATCGGGGGGTACCCAGGCTTGTTTTTTTGGTATAATTCTCCAAAAACGTCGAATGTTGACAAATTTCGGCCTTTTTCATTTGCGCTGTCGCGACGTCATTACGTTGCAATGAGACTGAAAGTTAATGTCAATCGAAGTAATTGACGATGTCCTACAAAATTCTGATTTTTTGCATGATGATTGCTAAGCTTGAGATACACTGAAATATAAAAAGAAAAAATTGTAAAAAAATCGTCTGGACCCCATTCTATAAATAAATTCAAATACACGAATTTGTGCAGAAAAATGCTAGAGTCAAGGACAACATTTGCCGACATCGATACGAATGAAGAGAGTTGCAGAAACAGTATCTTGGCAGGAGTCCTCCATGTATATCTGGTTCTATAAATTGTGAAAATAAATTGACCGACTTTGTACTGCAAAGCGTTTCTCCATTATTTAAACTTGTTCTATTTTTTTCCGGTAACAATGTTCATTCGGTTGTATTAACGCATGCAAAGAACAATAGGAATTTTGATTTTTACAGACTTTAATGAACTTCAAATGGACAATTTTAAATTACTTGTTTCTCGTCTAGAAATACTTTTATTACACTAAATATAAAACATTTATTTTTAATTTCGCCCGGTAAAATGTTTTCTTCAATTGAAATTTAGTCGGTTAGACTTTTAATAATTGCAATTAATTAAACATAGAACACGGCAAATGAATGAAACGAATACACGCAATAATTCTCGCATTTAAAAAATTAAGCGCATATTGGCGGATCCAGAGGGAGAGTTCCAGAGGTTGGAATTCCCTTTTTCTGGAAATGTTTGAAATTTCGTGCAGAATTCAAGTAAAAATTGATAAAAGTGGGGAAAATCGCCTGGAACCCCATGGAGCCTGGATCCGCCGGGGCGCATGATCTTTTGCCAATATTCGATTGTGTCTTTTTTACAACAATATTACAAATAGTTGCATTTTTGCAATGATTGCAAGACCGTTTTTTTTTTTTGCCAATAAAAAAGTTCATTGAAACGTCGGCAAAAAAGCATTCTTTGCTCTTGAATAATTTTTCCTTTAACAAAGTACACCTGCATTTAGGGACTGACCATTTAACTTGAAGGGGGGGTTATGGTTTTTTTTTTCTAAAAAAATATCTTGGATCTGATTTTATGTGAAAAAAATATTTTGGCTGCCAAAATGATGAAAAAAATTTTTCTGATGGAGGCTTTCTGCCCCCAAAAATAATGTTAATTTTGAAAAAAAATATTTTGTTGATA
>MJUU01066962.1:5534-18441 GCA_002080025.1 Modiolus philippinarum | reverse complement strand
AACAACACAAAAATGAAAATAATGAGTAAATTAAACATAAAGACTTGGATTAGGGTTAGGTTTTAGGTATAATTAGATGGGTTAGTTACAGTCACGCAGGGGTACGTTACGAATTATAAGTTTAATAGATGACAATATATTCCAACGTCTCACCACTTTCACACCGCTACACTACCTTTGCGGTGCTCTACGTTCAAAACGCTGGAAGACAGGGCTAAAGATATTATACAAAATGAGAGGGATACCTGGGAAGAGGTAGGGTTTTAAACATAAAACCCAACTACAAATATATCTAAGGGACGGGTTAAAATATTCATATCACTATACAAGTAAACGGGGTTACAGTTATTACAAACAGAACTAGCTCTGAAAAGAACAGATAATTGATTAATCAAGGCGGTGAATAATTTCGGATGGAAGTTTGGATGGAACTTTAACATTGGCCTTATGGGCCCAAAGTGACGTGATACACTACTGATAGAATGCATTTTTTGCGAAAGAATAAAGAGCTAGCGGTGTTTATTTGTGTGTGCTATAAAAGGTTTATTATTGTATCAATCCCATTAAATTAAGCAAATACTAACTAGGTTGTCAACATGTTGTGGTCATAGCATGCTTCGCTAGAAAACCCCTCAGTTACATTGGTTGTAAGGATTGCCTGTGAAACCTGGAACCATAGTTGAAGTATCAAATGCTGAGAATTGCTAGAAATCATTTACACAAATGCACTGCTTCGATACATGTATACATTTTAGTTAATAAAGTTTGTCTCTGTTTAGGGATCATAAAAGATAAAAAAGCAGCACCATAGGAGAATGCAAAAATAAAAATAAAAAATAAAAAACAAAAACAAAAGCACGAAACTACTTTGAGTTGATGTTGGCAAAAAATGAGAGGTTTGATCGAATCGGTGACTGTTTTATCACATGTGCAGACCAATAGAAGAAATGACAAAGAAGTACCGAGAAAGGCTTACCTCAAGTATTGATTTGAGTATACAAATACATCATAAGCCACCACACCCTTGTCAATCAAACACGCAATTTTATATCCAAGGCTAATCCATAGCCTAGCGTATCGTTTTTATTTCATAAAAACCATTATCCGATTTATATCATCCACTTATGTTTATAAAGTCCCCTCGTGTTTTCTAGTTTAAAAAATAATGACTTGATACATGTAAATATCATAATATCATTTGTGAGTTATCGAGACAAAAAATAACAATGATTAAGAAAAAAAAACATATTATATAACAAAAAGAAGAGAAAACATGTTCTAATGTCATGTTTTACGGCAGGTTCAGAGCCAAACAAACCTTGAATATGCATAATATATATAACATATAATAACAATACTGATACGATAGGGCTAAACCTTCTCACGTTAAGACAATTGTTAATAAATGCACAAAACTGTTTCAAAAAAGATAAATTTTCAGTTTTTTAGACTGTTTTCCCCCCAAAGAGGACTATTTATCGCGGTAAATTTAAACTTCAAAAACTTATATATAGCCATTGGTTTTCTTACTTTAGTTTTGACCCCTGGTTAATCGCCCAAAATTTCAACGAAAATTGTTTTCAAGAATTAATCGAAAACTACTGACGCCTCTTTTTAAGATTTTTTAAAAATTATCTTACTTCTGATAAAAAAGTGACATTTTCAATTTTTTTTAAATGCAGTATTTAATGAAGTTATGAATTTAAGCAACATGAATCATTTAAAATATGAAATCAGTGCGCTGGCAACATGATAACCGAGCTGTAAGCTGCGTGGCCAAAAAGATTCCAAAAGCAATTTTGTGCTGAATACACAATTTATACCTTAAATGTGTACTTTTTTGTACTCACAATGTCCGAAGTTGCTCTATCGAAAAACGGAAAACGTCTTCGTGTCGATGATTTCCGACGGTAACATCAACCCAAACCGTGTTCAGGGGATGCTTCTTCAGACACACAGACGAAGATGTTCTTTCACACATGATCAAGCGGCATAAACCGGAACAAGTTCGACCAGTAAGTACACTTTGTCATTCATAAGCCGTCTCAGACACCAGAGGGACCATCAGAATCAAAACTCTAAGAACAAAATGTGTTGAAACTTTACTTTGAAACTTTTATTACACTAAAGGCCTCACATAACATCACAGTAAACCTATATAAATATAAGAATTAGTATATGCAGATTGAGGTAGAATATTGCAAATTACTAATTATTAAATAGAGATATAACAATTTTACAAAATTTTGTCAATCCAACAAGTACATATTCATCTTGACTATTCATTAACAATGTTTCTGTTATTATATATATGAACTGGGATAAATTTATATCTTTCAGAGCAGAAAAAAGTAGTTTAACAAATAGTGAAACTCATCACCCATCTCTTCCTCATTACATAAATCACAAATTCGTTCAGATCTTTCTACTAGTATACTAAAAAATCTACCAGCCTCAATTGGCAATTTATGACTACCACATCTTAACTTGATAAGACTATATAACAAATCTAGTGGAAGAACAGAGAGATATTTCTCAAACCCAAATTCAGATTTATAAATTCTGTAATTAATACACTTAGGTGAATTAAATATTTGTGTTTTCCACTCTTCAACAAATTTATTATGGAAAAACTTTTTACAATTTTTGACAGATTAATATTAGCATATTCCAACATTGATAATAACCATATTCAAGCAAATTATTTCTTATACATGACAACCATTTAGAATGATACACATCACCCGCATCAAGCCTATATATATATAATATATCATACAAAGTGCGAGAAATTTTCTCTTTTTTACACCCCACCACGCGAAGAAGTGAGGTATTAATGTGATACCCTCAGTCGTGTGTCCGACCGTCCGTCTGTCCATCCGTCCGTCCGTCCCCCGAAGGTTTCTGATAAAAAGACTGATAACTTGTGAACGAAATAGCACGAGGTCTTCAAACTTGGTATGTAAGTTGTTTACCACAAAACTCAGGTTAAGTTCGATTTTTGGTTCAGAGGTCCAAGGGGTTCATGAGTTATGCCCCTTGAAACTTTGAAATTTTGCGAATTTTAGGGTTTCCGACTGATAACTTGTGAACCAAATGACATACTGTCTTCAAACTTGGTATGTAAGTTGTTTACTATAAATCTCAGACCAAGTTGGATTTTGGGTTCAGAGATCCAAGGTGTTTGGAGTTATGCTCCTTGAAATTTTGCAAATTTTAGGGTTTCCGACTGATAACTTGTGAATGAAATATCATACTGTCTTTAAAACTTGATATGTAAGTTGTTTACCAGAAAACACAACCCAAGTGTAATTTTGGGTTCAGCGGTACATAGGGTTCTGGAGTTATACCCCTTTTTAACTTTCAAATTTTGTGAAACATGGCGGCGTATCACTGTAATGCACTATTACTATTTTTACAATTTAGTATTCGTTGCCAAAAAGCAACCTTTCTGGCTTTTGAACATTCTGACATAGGAATTCTACCAACTTCTCCATAAACAATACAATTTGGAGTACATTTTTTAACTTTAAATATATACTTACAAAATTCTTAAATAATTTCATTATTTTCATAACCACAAACTTCTGCACCGTACAATAATATCGGTGCTACCATAGTGTCAAAAAGTTGTAAATATCTAATGGGAGACTATAAGAATCCGGCTAACACCAGAGTGAGGGGCAGACAGAAAAATCTCAGACACCCAAGGGTAAGATTTCAAGTACTCGGACGAAGCTTGCTGAGTCCGAGACGCTAGAAATCTTACCCGAGGGTGTCTGAAATTTTATTTCCTCACCCTACCTGTAGCGCTTTCTATGTAACCAAAATCTGGGTGAGATTTTTCTTTCTCACCCTACCTGTAGTGCTTTCTATGTAACCAAAACCCGGGTGAGATTTTTCGGTCTCGCCCGTGGGTGAGACAAGCTACACGCACTTTTTCCCGCGAAATTACAGTCATCATCATCCTTGATGATTTTTAATTTTTTTTAGGCATTAAAAGTGCAACAGAAGTGTTAAATAGCGTACATTGATGTGTTTGATGCTGTTAATTTTCAAAAACCAATAAAATGTGTTGTGTTCATATATAAAGCTATAAATAGACCATATCCGAGCTGTGGTATCGCATATCCAGAAATGAAGGTCGGTTTTTCTTATGAATATTCATTAGAAAATAACCACGTGACAAGATGGATTCCTCGAAAACGCAGAAGTCGTCAAACTGCTTTCGTTGCTGTAAAACACGGGTTTTTTGGTTTATCCGTTACCGATTTCTTTTTTAGACTCACTATAACATTTCCGTATGACGTTTTCAATGTCAAAACAAAACGCCAGTCGTGAATTTTCAGAGAAAAATCAAGTTTGATGACTTGATACGTTTTGAAATCGATGCATATTTACCTTCCGTGGGAACCTCGAGTTTAAAAACTACATGAAAAAGGTTTGTTGTGGCATTTTTTTTGAGATTCGAAGTTTTAATTTCTGCCCCCGCAACTTGTTTTTGTAATGACTTTGTAGGTAAATTGTGGCAACGAAGTGGGGGATTTTGACATTTTCAGCCATTTTCCCAAAATATTTAATATGAAATGTTAAAGGTCTCACGCTTCAAATTTTCAAAGGGCTGAGGAACCTCGAAATTATCTCCGAGGACAATCTGATATGACTCGTGTGATTTATTATTGAATTTTCTGTCAAAATGTGTCCCCGCACTTGATGTACAGCCCCGTATTAAGAAAATAATGATGTTTTTCGTTATTTTGCCTATCAGTTCAATGGGATTGTCGATACCCGAACTTGATCCACCTATTACAATATGCAAATGAGCAAACCGATGCTGATTTCTGGCTATGGGGATTTACCAGGCCATTAGTATAGAAAACGTCACGTCATAAAGCCTAAAACGTCATTAAACTGGTCGCATGGGGCGGACATGTTTGTGACGTAGGGCGGACAAACAACCACTGGTAAATCTAAATAGCAGAACTCGGATATGGCCTAATGACAACGTCATTCAAAAACCCCGCGCTCGAATCTTATGACGTCGTAAAGGGGGGCGTAACTCCCATAAGTAAACAAACGTCACGAAGGTCAAATTCAAGATCAACAATTTCAGCGTATAAAAGTAAAAAGAAATACTTTGTGTAAGCCAAGTAAATGATTGTGCAATATATTATTTTTTGAATTATTTAGTGTCGACAGAAATCTATCATTACCCTTGATAGTACGTCACATGATGTCCAATGTCGAAATAAGCAACATGGCCTTTGTGTTGGTAGGGTGAGAAAACAAATCAAACACGGATAGGTATGCAAGACAAGGTAGATCTCACACACCGGAGCCTCGTCAGAGACAACCTTAATCTTGCCCCCACCCGTGTTAGATTCATATCGTCTCACCCGTGGGTGAGACAAGCTACACGCACATTTTCCGCCAAATTATGGTAATCATCGTTCTATATGAATTTAAGTTTGTCGGTTATTCGAACATAATTAAAGTCATTATTATTGCTACACTGATGTGTTTTGTGCTTATAATGTTTCAGTCTGTAGTGTGATTTTTACGGAAAGCTAAAAGCTAAAATTGCCTTTTAAAAATCCCGCGCTCAAATGTTATGACTTTGCAAAGAAAGGGACGTAACTCCCGAATGTAAACAAACGACATGAAGGTGAACTTCAGATTTTCTGACATATATGTGAAATATTACAGCGTAAAATTACAATAAACAAAACTGGGAGGACAAGACTAGAAAATGATTGTGTAATGTGTAATGATTTGAATTATTTGAATGTAACAGTATCGCGTTATTACACCTGGTCACGAATGACGTTATGTCCAATGTCAACAAGTCATTCGTGTTGGTAGGGTGAGAAAAAGAATCAAACACGGATTGGTGTGCAAGACAAAGAAATCTCAGACACCCGCGGGCAAGATTAGGCAGTCTCGGCAAAGCCTCGTTAGAGACATCCTTAATCTTGCCCTTGGTTGTATGAGATTTCCTTGTCTCGCACACCCTGCCGTGTAAGATTATTATATTCTCCCACCTCGGACAAGGGAATTCATTGATTTCGCAGTGCAAGATTTTTCTGTCTTACATAGGGGGTGTAAGACGAGCTACGCGCGTATGTTCCCGCCAGTTTTTATATCATAACAATACACACAGCTTAGTCCACATGAATCGAAAAATATATGATTAAAAGTATTAAATAGTATAATGATTGCCTTAGAACGGCAAAATTTGAAATAATACACATCATTAATGCCTAATCGGTGGCATCGAAATGACCCCGGACACTCGGGCGCTTTATAACGTCGTGAAAAGGGAAGTAATTCACTGATGTCAACAATGGCGTTTCGACGGTGATTTAATTGATCTTTGGGATGCTGAGGGGGAGAAAAATAATCAAACACCAGTGAGAGGGTCAGACAAAAAATCTCAGACACCCTCTGGTAAGATTTCTAGCGTCTCGGACCCCGCAAGCTTCGTCCGAGTACTTGAAATCTTACCCTTGGGTGTCTCTGTCTGACCCTCGCCCTGGTGTTAGGTTCTTATAGTCTGACCCTCTCACTGGTGTTTGATTATATTTCTCCCCCTCAGCATCAAAAATTAAACAAATCACCGCCGAAACACCATTGTTGACATCACTGAGTTACTTCCCTTTCCCTTTGCACGACGTCATAAAGCATGGAGCACGTGTCCGAGTCCGGGGTTATTTCTGTGCCAATGGTTTAGGCATTTATAATGTGTTTAATTCAAATTGTGTCATTCTAAGATAGTCAATATGCCATTTAATACTTTTAATTACATACTTTTCGATTCGTGTGGAGTAAGATTTATATATTGTTATGATATAAAAACTGACGGGAATATACGCGAGTATCTTGTCTGTCACCCCCTTGTGTAAGACAGAAAAATCTTGCACTGCCAAATGAATGGATTCCCTTGTCAGTGGTGGGAGAAAAAACATTGCTTTCCTAGCTTGTTCTCCAAGTCTAGCTGTATTTTGGTAAAAAAAACCTTTCTTGAGAAAATAGTGCCTAAATGTTAAAAATCTTCAAGTGTTGGTAATTGTATCTTTTATAGCATTTTTGAGTTATTGCCCTTTGTATACTGTCATGGCTACTTGTGTTTTTTATTCTCAACAGACTGTTTTTTTCCATGAAGAACCAGTTATCGCGGTAAACTTCAACTACAGAAATTGTATATTGCCATTGGTTTTCCGTCTTTAATTTTGACCTCTAGTTGATCGCCCAAAATTTCAACGAAAATTGCTTGAATTCAAAGAAAATTTGTGAGATTAAAAAATATTTCCTGCCGATATTCAATCTTTTAAATGCAGTATTAAATGAAGTTATCAATAAAAGCAACATATTTCATATAAAAAAATATATATGAAATAAGTGCAGCATGATAACCGAGCTGTGAGCTGAGTGGTCAAAAAGATTCCAAAAGCAATTTTGTGCTGAGTACACTTTTATACCTTTATATGTGTATTTTTTGTACGAAGTTGCTCTATCGAGCCGATTAACAAATTCGGAAACCGTCTTCGTATCGATGATTTCCGACCGTAACACCAACCAAACCACTACTCTAGACACACAGGCGAAGATGTACTTTCACACATGATCAAGCGACATCAACCGGAACATGTTCGACTAGTAAGAGCACTTTGTCACTCATAAGCCATCTAAGACACCATAGGAACCATCAGAATCAAAACTCTAAGAACAGAATGTTTTCATAATTGTATCTCTTATGGCATTTTTGAGTTATTGCCCTTTGTATACTCTCGTGGCTATTACTTCTGATCTTTTTTATTCTCAAAGATTGTTTTTTTTTCACGAAGAACCATTTATCGTGGTAAATTTCAACTACAGAAACTTGTATATTGCCATTGGTTTTCCTACTTTAATTTTGACCTCTAGTTAATCGCCCAAAATTTCAACGAAAATTGCTTGAAGTCAACGAAAACTAGTGATCACTAGTGACACGCATTCTTAAGATTAAAAAAAAATCTTGCTGATAATAAAGTGACATTTTAAAAATATTTTAAATGCAGTATTAAATGAAGTTATGAATGAAAGCAACATAAAAATATTATGAAATCTGTGCGCTGGCAGCATGATTACCGAGCTGTAAGGTGAGTGGCCAAAAAGATTCCAAAAGCAATTTTGTGCTGAGTACATTATTTTTACCTTAAATGTGTACTTATATGTACTCACAATGTCCGAAGTTGCTCTATCGAGCCGATTAACACATTCGGAAACCGTCTTCGTGTCGATGATTTCCGACCGTACCATAGACCCAAACCATGTTCAGGAGATGCTACTTCAGACAGACAGACGATGTACTTTCACACATGATCAAGCGGCATAAACCGGAACATGTTCGACCAGTGAGTACACTTTGTCACTCATAAGCCACCTCAGACACCAGAGGGACCATCAGAATCAAAACTCTAAGAACAGAATGTGTTGGTAATTGTGTTGAAGTGAAATAATTCACTTCATTTGTATAATAATAATAATAAAAATAATTTTATTCGAGTGCAAATTACAAGTACAAGTACAACAAGTAAAACAAATAACATTTAACAATAAATTAAGAACATCAGTTAAGACAACCTGAGTATCAGTAAAAGATTTTACATGAAAGACAATAAATGAGATTATAAAAATTGAGCACTGAAGTCAATCTTGTTGACTACATAACATTTTTTATATTAGTAATTAAAAATTATTTTAAGATATTTATAAAATTTGAAAAAATTATAAAATCATAAAAAAGATGGATTTTTCAGCAATTTGGATAACCCACAAAAGCTGAATTACAGCTCATTTCCAGTGGGGTCCTTTTACTTAAAAATATGCCATCAGGTTCATGAAACAAGGCAGCGTTCAGACAGACAAAAGTTAACTAAGACTACAAACTCATTTCCAGTGGGGTCCTTTTACTTAAAAAATATGCCATCAGGTTCATGAAACAAGGCAGCGTTCAGACAGACAAAAGTTAACTAAGACTACAAACTCTCTTAATACTGTATATTTATCACAGATATTATTATATTTTTTATATTAATAAAGAATGTACTCGTTTTGTCAATTATTTTTCAATTTTTCCATAAAATGAGTCTTAACACTTTTTCAAATTTTTTGTTTAATTTTACAGTTTTTTAAATGATCATGCAAAGCATTCCAGTCTTTGATGCCATTAAAGAAAAAAAAGTACTGGATTCACCTCCTTTTACTGAGGGAATGTTAAAATTCATACTGCTGGATCTAGTACTGTACGACATAGATTTCCTTATAAAATTACTGTTCATATATTCTGGGCTTTTATTATTAACAATATTAAATACATGATTAAGCCTTAATTGTTTGACTCTATAATTAATGTTTAGAAAACCAAGCTTTTCTTCAAATTCTTTATGTGTAATACTGGTTCTATTATGTAAACCTAAAATAAATCTGATTACTTTGTTTTGAGCAACCTGTAATTTATCCTTCAGATTTTTAGAGAGACCCTCTAACCAACATGAGCAAGCATAATCAAAGTGAGACTGAATAAGAACAGAACACAGAGTCTTTCGAGATTGAATATCTAAACAATTAGCATATTTAAACAGAAATTTTAACCTCTGGTTCACTTTTTCCAAGATAGATTCAACAATAAACTCACCAGATAAAAATTGGTCAATAAATATTCCTAGGTATTTTACTTTTGAACTAGATTCAATATTAATTCCTCTACATGAAATTCTAAAATTATTTGAGGAGTCACTATGCAATTTCTTTTTAGGTCCAAATATTTTCATTTTTTCCCCAAATGTAGGGATAATTTATCATCCACCAGCCATTCATGGCATTGCTCTAGCATTTTGGACAGTTTATTTGAAATTACTTTTTGATCAGTGTGAGAATATAAAATTGCTGTATCAGCATATAGTAAAACTTTGCAATCATGATCAATGCTGGTCTGAAGGTCATTCACATAAATTAAAAATAACAATCGACCCAGCAGACTTCCTTGGGGTACCCCACATGTGACTTCGCCCGTGTCTGAGTCAATACCATTAATATTAACAAGTTGTTTTCTATTTGAGAGATAAGATCTAAACCATTCAACAGATTGAACACCTATTACATCCAACTTATCACACAAAATACTGTGGTCCACTGTATCAAAAGCCTTTTGAAGGTATAGGAGGACCATACCAGTTAACTTTCCACTGTCTGTTTGGGTTTTTATATGATCAATTAGGTGCACTAGGCATGCGTGTGTCAAATATGAACTTCTGAATCCAGATTGAGATTCAAACAGTAAATTATTTTTGTTTAAAAATTTTTCAAGTTGCTTATAAACTGCTTTTTCAAATAATTTTGATACTATACTGAGAATACTAACAGGCCTGTTATTATTTTCAGGTCTATCGCTTTTTTTAAACAAGGGCTTTACTTTAGCCAATTTTATTTCGTCTGGAACTTTCCCTTCTGAAATAGAAAAAAATATCAAAAAGGTAATAGGAATTTTGATAATAGGGGCACCATCTTTCAGAAATCTAGCTGGTATCCCATCTAAACCAGTACTTTTACTAACATTTAAACTATTTAATTCTTTGAAAACAAACTCTTCAGTAACATGTCTAAGACTTGATCTGGATTCAGATTTCTTTCTAGAATTATAGAACATTTTTAATATATTTGAAGATACTTTTTATATACCCCACCCAGTTGGTAATTTTTCAACCAACTTAGCGGCTATTGTAGTAAAATGAGTATTGAAATGATTAGCTATTGTCTTACCATCATGGCAATTTTCACCATTTATATTTAAAACAATATTAGGATTTGACTTTGGATCCTTCATATATCCTAATTTTTTAAAATTAGACCATATCAAATTTCAAACTTAGATATACCACTCCAGTCAAAATATATCATATTAGCAGAGGGGATGACACGGGGTCTGTTCTCCTTATTTCCAGATTTTTGTCCGTTTTTTCCAATACCCACAGTTTTGCCCCCTTTTCCCATTTCTGATATTTTTACATTTAGTAATAAATAAGAAAAATCGAAATAACAATATTATCAACAATTGTACTTGTCGGTTAAGGATTTAATAGAATATGGTTCTATTTGCGTATTTCCCAAAGGTCGAACAATTAGCACAACATTTTATTTTCAACATTATATTGATTTTAGTTGGCAACGGTCAAGAACAGCAGATTTTAAACCAAAGCCCTGACTGATCTAAGTGCCTCATCCAATATGGCCAGCTGCTTGGAACATAGTTTTAACCCTATGGAAAATATATTCAAAGATCTTCTTAGAAACTATCAGTCCAATAGACGATATTCCACTTTCAAATTTTTGGGTAATTGTCGACATCTTACCCCAAATCTACTGGAAACTGGTACCTGACGTCAGTTGAGCGTAATCTAGGAATTCTCCTATTTAGTTTCTTGACCTAAAATAAATTGGTTGGAAATGACCCGCCTGGGATAAAATGTTGATTTATGACATGTTCGGCTTTTTTCCAATCATAAACACCTTTCATATGTTGATAGAAGAATTTATTCCCTTTGCCCTCATACAGGGGGAGGTCATTTTTACCCCGTTTGACCTCTTTGACCCGCCATTCTAATACCCGGAACGTTCCGGCATTGGACTTTTTGAAGAACGTTTATTATAACCAAACTTAGCCACAATTGCCATTAGATGGTCCTTTCCAAAAATGGTATCCGGCAGGTCCGTACCTCATCGAAGATGGCCGCCAGTGGGGGACATAGTTTTAACATTGAACCCTATGCAAAATGCATTCAAAGATTCTCTTCTCAGAAACTACTTTTCAGATTAAAACCAAACTTAGCAATAATGCTCCTTAGATTGTCCCATCCAAGAAAAGTATCCGCCAGGTCCGTACCTCATCCAAGATGGCCACCAGAGGGAACAAAGTTATAACATTGGATCCTATGGGAAAGACATTCAAAGATCTTCGTCGCATAAACTACTAGTCCAATAAGAACCATACTTAGACACAATGATTCTTAGATAATCCTTTTCAAGAAAGATATCCAGCAGGTCTTTACCGAATCCAAGATTGCTGCTAACTTAATATATATATACATGCAAGGAACAATATTTGTTAAGTATAAACAATGCACTTTCAGCATGTGAACTCAATTCAATTACATATGAAAATGTTGAACAAATTGAAGCGGTTGAGAGCAACAATTCTACTGAGTCAGTTTACCAAGGATCTTAAAGACCAAACCAACTAATCATTTCTACAGTTGATTTTTTCATTTAACTTAGCATAATCATTCTTCATGGTATTTTGGACAATTTTCAAGAATAACAAGTATAGGTCACCGAATTCGTTTTGTTGCTATAGCGCCATGAAAAGTAGCTAAATTCGGAAGATGGGGAAATGAGAAGGTTAACTTCAAACCCTTGCCATTTCGGTAATAATAGTTGAAATTGTAAACGGGTTTCTGTATTATACTCCGGGAAGTATATAGATTTCAATTCTATTAAAGAACAAACTCTCGAATGAAAGAGGGATAATTAATTTAACGCTTAATTACTTTCCCGCGCTAAATATTAGACATTTTTGTTATCTTTTCCATTAAATTGTGAAAATTCTGCAGTTGATTTTTTCCTCATATTTTCAGAGCCGGTAAAGTTGTTTGTATTAATTAGAATAAGGCAATAAAAACAATAGGTCACCGAACTCATAAGAAAGATATAAAGGAATATAACGACAAAAAATGGCTTTTTCGGCCACACGTCGCTTGATTTTTCTCTTGCAATGAAGATGACGTCACAGTAATAGACGTCGAAAGTTAGAGTATCGACAATGAACACTGAAACAATAATAAAAAAATCAATTATTTTTTTGTACGGCAGT
>MJUU01066959.1:0-14248 GCA_002080025.1 Modiolus philippinarum | reverse complement strand
ATGAATTACATAGAAGCAATGCAAATTTTTGAAAAATGGACTATACATGTACATGTAAGTACAGTCCATTTCAATCATTTTCATTTTATGTTTTCTTTACATAGCATACTCACCTGAGCTAACTGAGGCATTATCAAAGTATGACAGAACAGGATTAGCTGAACTAGAGGATAAACTTATTACTTCTTTTGCTAACCCAAACAGATGCTGGAGAGAAGGAACCATGAAAACATCATTTAATTATATTCTTCTTGATCCAAGAGTTACCAAAAATTTACCAAATAGAATGCACATTTTGGGTGAGTACATCACAAGCCTATACATGTATATGTTTATATTTATTTACAAGCAAGACATTTTGTTTTAAGTTTTAGAGACTATTGTCATTAGCTGTGTAAAAATTCATGGTTAAAGGGAAATAAAAATGATAAATTATTTACTTTTCATTAGTGTTGTTTTACATTTTTAGTTCGCCTCAACGAAGTTGAGGGGGACTATTGGAGTACCCCCGGCGTCCCCGTCCGTGTCCACATTTGGGTATATATCTTAGTAACTATGCAGTATAGGTTCATCAAACTTTGCGTGCAGGTGCATCTTGGGCTAACTCACAGCCTCCAAGAAAATTAGGTCTCTCTGACCTATATTTTCCGCTTGGGTGGCTTGCATTCAAATTTACATTTCAGTTCATATCTCAGCTACTATACATAGTACAATAATCTAACTGTGCATATGCATGCATCTCTGAGGGTAGGTCAGCATCCAGTCAAACTTAGGTCACTTTGACCTATATTTTCCGCTTGAGTGACTTACATTCAAGTTAACATCCAAGTTCACCAGATCTCAGTCACTGTACATGGTAAGTAGTATATAGGGACAGTTCGCTTATTATTTGACGTGGTGGATGCGGTGGATCACCGGAAGTGACGTCCCCGGAAGTCACGTAGACCGGAAGTCACGTGACCGGAAGCGGAAGTCACGTGACTGGATGTAGAAGGTATTAGAGCGCGCATGCGCGACCGGAAGTAGGTGTGTATCTACTGTAAGTAGCCATGTTGACCGGAAATGACGTATTGGAACAACACGTAACCCCGCAGGGGCTTCGTATGACTTTACTGCAGTGTACATGCGCAACCGGAAGTGGGCATAGCCCCATGTGTTAGCCGGAAGTAGGAATGTATCTACTGGTAGTAGCCATATTAACTGGAAATGACGTGTTGGAACAACACGTGACCCCGGAGGAGTGTTGTATGGCCTTATTATATGATGCATGCACGACCGGAAGTGGTCTTATTGGAAGCCCTATTCGGCCATATTTCCCGGAAGTCGGTATGTTCACTAGTCGGAACGACTCGGGCGTGGTCTTTCGGATGTTTTCGGAAGTTGTCATTATAATTGAATTTTTGAGGGTGTCTTCTATCACGTCCGCGTTTGTCATGGGACATTACTCTTGGTAGTTATTTTCCCGCCATTTTTAAAGGTCTGTTGATTTTATCCGAGATCATGATTCACTAACAATTTGATATTTATGTTCACCAGTATTTAATACGCCTCACGAGTACGTTTTTGTCAGTGCTCGCGTGCTCATTTCACTTTTCGATGGTGGCGGCGGCGGCGGCGATGGTAGTGTCCATTGGTGGTTAAGCAGCGGCAGCGGTGGTGGTGGTGGTGGTTGGATAATAGGCTATTGAGGTGGTGGTGGTGGTGGTGGTGATATGAAATATTTCATTTGATTCCAGCAATTATTTTCTCAATCCATGAAGGGTCACTCTGCGTTTCACCAGGCTTGTGACTGGCTATAACTATAAAGTTATAGGCCGCATTCCCCCTTCCTCCCAAACCCAACTGTCTTTGCTTTTTGTTTGCCTATTATCCAACCACCACCACCACCACCATAATAAGGCCATACAACACTCCTGCGGGGTCACGTGTTGTTCCAACATGTCATTTCCGGTTAATATGGCTACTACCAGTAGATACATTCCTACTTCCGGTTAACACATGGGGCTATGCCCACTTCCGGTTGAGCATGTACACTGTAGTAAAGTCATACGAAGCTCCTGCGGGGTTACGTGTTGTTCCAATACGTCATTTCCGGTCAACATGGCTACTTACAGTAGATACACACCTACTTCCGGTCGCGCATGCCCGCTCTAATACCTTCTACATCCGGTCA
Organism: Modiolus philippinarum; assembly: GCA_002080025.1. Classification (NCBI taxonomy): domain Eukaryota; kingdom Metazoa; phylum Mollusca; class Bivalvia; order Mytilida; family Modiolidae; genus Modiolus; species Modiolus philippinarum. The sequence continues at coordinate 12,075 of MJUU01066959.1, read as the reverse complement.
TGTGACTTCCGGTCTACGTCACTTCCGGTGATCCACCGCATCCACCACATCAAATAATAAGCGAACTGTCCCTATATACTACTATGGTAGGATCATCTATCCTTGCATGTGCATGCATCTTTGGGGGTAGGTCAGCATCCAGGTAAAATTAGGTCGCTTTGACCTATATTTTCCGCTTGAGTGACTTACATTCAAGTTACGTCCGAGTTCAGATCTCAGTCACTGTACATGGTAGGATCATCTATCCTTGCATGTGCATGCATCTTTGATGGTAGGTCAGCATCCAGGCAAAATTAGGTCACTTTGGTCTATATTTTCTGCTTGAGTGACTTACATTCAAGTTTACGTCCGAGTTCAGATCTCAGTCACTGTACATGGTAGAATCATCTATCCTTGCATGTGCATGCATCTTTGGGGTAGGTCAGCATCCAGGCAAAATTAGGTCTCTTTGACCTATATTTTCCGCTTGAGTGACTTACATTCAAGTTTACGTCCGAGTTCAGATTAGTCACTGTACATAGTAGGATCATCTAACCTTGCATGTGCATGCATCTTTGGGGGTAGGTTAGAATCCAGGCAAAATTAGGTCACTTTGACCTATATTTTCCGCATGATCTCCTTGCCTTCAAGTTTACTTCCGAGTTCAGATCTAAGTAACTGTACATTGTATGATCATCTAACTTTGCATGTGCATGCATCTTTGGCGGTAGGTCAGCATCCAGGTAAAATTAGATCACTTTGACCTATATTTTCCGCATGATTGACTTACATTCAAGTTTATTGCCGAATTCAGGTCTCGGTTACTGAACATGGTAAGATCATCTAGCCTTTGTATACATGCATTAGGGATGGTAAATGAGCACCCTTGCCAAATTGGGTTTCTGTGTTCATGTGCCATGACGAGGAGAACTTTGTAATCGTTGATTACCTATGTTTCTTCAACTTTCAACATTGTTCAAAGATCGGAATTATTTTTCTCAACACTTTAGATAATTATATTCATTGTCTTGTTATAAAACAAACAAAATTGATGGAATAAGTTTCATGTTGAAAATCTATACATAATGACCGACAACCCTACAAAATCATATTTAGGGCCCTATAGTAATCAGCCTGTCCGTCCGTCCGTCCCTCCGCCAGCATTTTCTATGTCGTATGATAACTCAAGAATGCCTTTACAGATTTTTATGATTTTTTTACTCAAAGTTGCACTTGGTTGAAGAAAGCTCCCTTTCGTTTTTAAAGAAAATCGGAAAATGATTTTTGGGAAAAACTTCATTTTTATATGAAAAAGTGCATATTTTGAGAATTAGCTCTATGTCGTATGATAACTCAAGATTGCCTTCAGGGTTTTAATTATTTTGATACTCAAGGTTGAACTTTACCAAAGGAAGCTCCCTTTCGTTTTTGTGGAAAATCTGAAAATGATTTTTGGGAAAAATTTCATTTTTATATGAAAAAGTGCATATTTTGAGAATAAGCTCTATGTAATACGATAACTCAAGATTGCCTTCAGGGATTTTAATGATTTTGATACTCAAGGTTGAACTTTACCAAAGGAAGCTCCCTTTTGTTTTTGTGAAAAATCTGAAAAAACATCATTTTTATATGAAAAAGTGCATATTTTGAGAATTAGCTGTACGTCATACAATAAATAAAAATTCCCATCAGGGATTTATATGATATACACAAGGTTGGTCCTGATCAAAGGAAGCTCCCTTTTGTTTTTGAGGAAAATCTTATTTCCATGAAATTCCGTGGTCAGGTTTTTGGAACACACAAGGGGGCGGGGCCCTTTCTGACTTAGTCAGTATTCTAGTTTGTAGGGTCATTATGTATAGATACCCATACTATTCCCATTTCAGAAATTTTGCATCTATCAATGTGAAGCTTTGGTAATGTGAGTCATCTCACTTTATTTCAGAGTTCAATATCCATTAATTGCCATATATGGTATGTGAGCATGATCACTAAGTTCATTAATTTTCTGTATATTAGGTTATTTCCAGTACCATATCCTTATGGCTTGTATTTGATAATACTTTGGTAATTTTTTCATTAATAAAAAAGAATAAGACACATACATGATGGATAAGTGCTCACTTTGACAGCTTATTACAATAATTTTCACTAATACATTTTTAACTCGTAAGCCGAAGGCGGAGAGTTATTAATATGACAAGAAAAAATCATGTGAGGCTTCAAGCCTATTAACAGCTCTGAAAGATGATCTTCGTGCTTCCGATAAAATATAGTTCGCAAGTTTCTATCAAAATCTTGTACATTGTGTATTTAAGGTTACACGATACTAAATGATGTGACGCCAAGAGTTATCGCGCCTGATGTTATAATTAATTGACGGCAATGAAAACGTTCATAAATGTTTACATGTGATGATCATTCCTAAACTTTTTCATTAAAGCCCAATTCTATTATGTATAATTATAAATAAAAATAGTGAAATTGAGTAGATGAATATTATTCTTATACTAGTAACAAAGAGAGAGTATCATCATCCACAACTTTGGCAAAAGTATGAAGATAGGAGTCATTGCCATTTGGAATCAAAGTATAGAAATGTTACTTTATGCTCTTCACGTTCCTTCATGCAAGATTTAAAGTGGTCCTTTTCTAGTTCCGAAAGGCATCGATTAAGTCTTGTTTCTGCCCTACTGTATTTGCTGTTTTACACCGGACTCCTCGCTAACATGGTAGTTCGCTGATGGTAAGGAGCGTTTTTAAACATTTTCTATGATATTATTTTCGAGAATTACAGAGAGAGAAATTTTTTGATTTTTATGCTAATTGCTGTGATTTTGGACAAAACTGGTGTTTATTCTTTTCATAGCTGGTACACAAACGTCATTGTGTAATGAACAAGAATAAATTATAAGTCAGAAATCAATATCGTGCAAAGCACACACGTTATCTATATCAATTTCGCTATTTCAAAACTGCAACTCGTGCAGAGAAAAGATAGTATTGAAAATGTGATGTCTGAAAATCAGAAAAAATGGAAAACCTCATGATACATATCAAGCATCAATACGGGACATTTGAGTTAATTGTTTGTCACCACACGTACACACAGAGAAAAAAATATTCAGCCGACATCTGTTCCCACTTGGAGTTTGTGACCTACATAATTTGACTAGCTTCGATTAAAAAAACACATTGTCATCGAACGTGAAAGGACGTAGACTAATGAAAAATGAAATAACAGGAAACATCTACAATGGCTGAAAATTACAATTACATGGGAAAAACACATGAAAAACACAATAGAAATAAGGGTATTCCAATATACCACCACTCAGGAATGGGGGTATAAATTGGGATTACTTAGTAATATTTTTGTCTGTAAGACACATATGATGCCCCCCGCTTAACACATGTTACTCTAGGTTGCACAGATAAACTATGAACCCTCTATTACTGAATCCCAAAAAATTAAAAGCTTAACTAATGCATATTTTTGAAAAAAAAACCAAAATCAAAATACATACCACATGCACATCTTCAATATAGGTACAAATGAACTGCAAAATAAAAGCTTCTTAGCATCAAAACTGTGGGAGGAGTTTTGCGGACAATCTGTGTACCCTCTATTAATAATTCACCCAATAAATGACTAAGTTCAACAATGTGTATTTTTCCTAAAATGCATCAAAATCCTTCCTACATGCACATCTTCAATATAAGTACAAATGATCTGCAAAATAAAAATTCCTAACATCAAAATTGTAGGAGTTGCGCGGACAAACTATGTACCCTCTATTACTAAATCACCAAAACATGATTTAAGTTCAACAATGTATAATTTTAACAAAAACTAACCAAAATCAAAATCCTTATCACATGCACATTTTCAATACATGTACAAATGATCTGCAAAATAAAAACTTTCTAGTGTAAAACTGTAGGCGAAGTTGTGCCCCTCGGACAGACGGACGGACAGACAAACCGACAGGGGTTAAACAATATGCCCCCAACTTATTGTCGCGGGGGCATAAAAAGACAAACGTAAACAAGGATAGGAACTTGGGACGGTCAGACATAGTACTGGCACTAGCAAAAGGGTTAAACCGGTTTATGGGTACCAAAACCTCCCCTTTATCTGTCATATAGTATAATATACATACGAATAAAACCCAATACAGGTAGACATTAACTCCATGACCACAATCTGGGAAGGAGAGAAAAAGACACTATGTGATTTTGAAGGATGGTTCAAGGGGTGCTCGCCGCTATTCTGCCAGCTTACTAAAGGAGCCTCGTCTGCTGGTAGAACACTGACTCACTACGGAAGAAAAAATAATAATAAGCACTGTTTATTCATACACAATGTAGCATTTTCAACTTTATAAAAAGGAACTGTCAGAAATGAGAGCAAGCAACGAATAAGTCGCATTACCACATCAGTTAACCCGGTGGGGACCATGACATTTACCGAGTTTTTTTGTTTTTTTTTGTTTGTTTGTTTGGGGTTTTTTTGTTTGTTTTTTTTTTAGCAGTTGTCATGTGGTGAATGCTATGTTGCACCTAAAGTTAAGTGATAGTTTGTTTCTATTGGAGGATATGTCGAGAATTTATCCTTTCAATGGACAAGGAATCCAAATCTGTCGTTCAACCTTTTTCGGGACGCCGGGATCGGCCTTTTTGTTTGAGAGAATATACGGGAACAACTTTTAGCGTGATCCAGGATTTGCAATTGTCATTTTTTCGGAGCTCGGGATTGAAAATTATAATCTTGGGAATTCGGAATACAAGACTTTTTGGCCTGGTTGCACAGAGTGCAAATCCGGGTTATAGTATGGTGAATGGTGGACGTGAGGGCGGTTGTGAAATCAACTCCCACAATTTCAATCTAGATCTTTGAAACTTCACAGAATGTTTCTATATATGTTGAAGATGTGCACATGACTTTGCGGAATTATTTTGAAAACTTACCTTAAAGGTCAAAAATGCAGTGTATCAATTGATCTGTTACATAAATTAAAACTTATCTTTACTTTCAGGTGAAGTGGAATCCTTCAAAGTTTTTGTGGCAGCAATATTTTACATTGGGAAAGGGAAGAGGTCTCGTCCATACAGCCATTTATATGAAGCTATCCAACAAGTAGAAAAACCAAAGGATAAAGTAAATATGGAATATATGACATTTATGTTTTTAAGGTTTTTATTACGGCTAGTATCAAATGAGCTTGTTAGTTTGTACAGCCTATACCAGTAGTAATAGCCACTTCATATTTGACATGCAGTTGCATCTTGAGGATGATCAGACGAATACTTAAAACTTTCCTGTTCAGATGGTGGCCCTGGCCCCTTTTTCATGCATGAACGATCACATTAAGTTTTTAGTTGGCAGTTAGTCAGCCTATACCAGTAGTCCTAGCTACCTGATATTTGACATGCATTTACATCTTGCAGAATATAGATTCACCCAGATGAGGCCCCGGATCCCTTGTTATGCATGAACGATCACAAGTTTTTAATAAGCAGCTAGTACAGCCTGTACCAGTAGTCCTAGATGCTTGGTATTTGACATTCAGCTGAATCTTAAGAAGTACATACTGATTCAATACCCAAATGTGTCTTCTGGAGTACATGTCCATATGGTGGCCCTGGTCCCTAAGTCATGCATGAACGACTACGTAAAGTTTTTAGCAAGCAATTAGCCCAGCCTGCACCAGCAGTCCTAGCCACTTGATAATTGACATGCAGTTGTGTCATGTAGGATACATATCGATTCCATGCCAAGATGGTGGCTCTGACCCCTAAGTCATGCATGAGTAATCAAGTTAGGTTTTTTGCAAGCAGTTAATGCAGCCTGTACCATGGGCACTAGACGCTTGATATATAACATGCAGATGTGTCTTGAGTACATACTGATTTGCGTCCAGATGGTAGCCCAGGTCCCTTAGTCATGCATGAATGATCACATCAAGTATTTTGCAAGGAAGTTGTAAACACAAGGACCTAGATTTTATTATAATGACTGCTGCAGGACATGAATGTGCAGATTCAAGCGATGTATTGGGCAGTCAAGACATATCTTGTGTTTACAGTTTATTTAGATTAGAACCTCTCTTGAGAGATTCAGGAAATATCAAAATTGGAGTCAAATTTGTTTGCACACCAGTTATTGGATAGGATTTATTCATCTTAAACGTGTAAATTTTCATGACAGGGTAACTTTTGCTACTTTTACATTAAGAAAAATACTGAAATATTTTTCCAGAGGGAATAGTGTAATATGTAAAGGCAATTACGTGGTCAAATATGAAAGACTTTAGCACAAAATTTACCCCATTGCCAAATGTTTGCCCACCAAATATCTCAAAATACCCCCTGCAAAAATTTCAACGTTTACAGTATTCAAACTGTATGGTTGCTAGGTGGAACTGAAAAAAAAAAAATCCCGTCTTTGAGAGTTGAAAATGTAAAATTTGACATGTTTGAGCCTTTTTATCCAGACCAATAAAAAATGTAAGCTTTTTATTGTGCATATTGAGACAAGACCAATAGCAAAAATCTAAAAGCTTATTTCACACTTACAGCCTCTACACAACCATTTTACTTCAAAATTAAATGACTAAATCCAAAAATATAGGAGTTCAAGTCACAAGAAAAGCATTATGGACAGAAAGACAGAGGCAATATTATAATTTTATAATATTATCCTCTAACATTCATTCGAAAGTACTTGGATAAAAAACTGTTTGCTTTAATTTTTCAAAGTTATTGTCCATTGTGTATGACCTTACCAGTCTACTAGTTCCTATTGTGTAACCAATTTAACAGTTTGAGTAAGCTGTACCTAGTATTTTTTTTACCAACTGGTATTGCTGAACTACAACATATATTGGAAAAAGTTTTTGGTGGATTGCTTTTGTTAACTAATCAACATAATCAGGATCCTTTTGAATTGTCCAACAATACTATTGTTTATCAATGTGTTATGGCCTGAGGAGGTTTTACCTTGATGTGTTGATGAAAATAGGGACTATAAATAGTTTACATTTAATGACAAAATATTGTACTTAATTATAGTAAATTCTTAAAATTACATAATTCAAAAAATAAATATTCCAACATAAATAAAGGGAATTTGAATTAATTGTCATTTTTTTCTTTCATTAATTAAATAGATTTATCTTTTTATAAGGTAATACTTTATCAAGGTAAAACCTCCCCAGGCCATAACAGATTGATTTACAATAGTATTGTTGGACAATTCAAAAGGATCCTGATTGTGTTGATTAGTTAACAAAAGCAACCCACCAAAAACTTTTTCCAATCTATGTTGTAGTTCAGCAATACCAGTTGGTCAAAAAAATAATAGGTACAGCTTACTCAAATTGTCAAATTGGTTACACAATAGGAACTAGTAGACTGGTAAGGTCATACACAATGGACAATAACTTTGAAAAATTAAAGCAAACAGTTTTTGGACTATAAATTGGTTACACTTATGTGGCAACATACAATAAAAGAGTTATATCTGTAAATTTCAGGTATGTGATAAAGTAAAACATATCTTGGATATCTGGAAAGAGAACCTAGGAGTTGTGTCATTGCATTGTTTCCAAAATGTTATCCCAGTAGAAGCATACACAAGAGAAGCTTGTATGGTGGATACAATAGGTAAATATTGTTTCTTTAAGCAGTGACATTCTTGATTCAAATCTGGTGATTTTCAAGTTTGACAGGTGTCCGCTTCGTGTTTGCTGATACTTATATTTTTAACAAATAACTATATTTACGTCACAGATTTCTAGGCATGTATAAGTGGGAATTATTTGAAATTTGGTCTGACGCTTTGAAATGATGAGTTGTATTGTGTAAGTATTTTTCAAGTTTGTCAGGAGTCCACTTCCTGTTTGATATTAAGTCTGAAGCTAAGAAATGATATGGTTTGGGAAAAGAAATCATAGTGTCCAGGAAACTACTGTATAAATACATTTGTCTGTCAAATGAATTTGAATCCACACTTATCTCAGCTTTATTTTTGCCCCTAGTTGTGGGGCACTTCCAACAACACCGGTTTCGACATGCTCTAGTTTCTGCTGTATTAGCAGGTTTTATTGTCTCATTGAAAAGTTGCTAAAGTGAGACTTAGGGATAGCATTTTCAGAAGAGGTAGCTGTTTCAGCAATTGGAAGCTTTTTAGAATTGTCATACATATGTTAAGTGTAAGTTCATAGTATTTGATGTGCAGTTGCATTAGTGTAAGTACAACTCAAATCCACAGTTAGTTTATAGCCCTGACCCCTTAGTCAAACATGAGTGATAATGTTGAGTTTTTAGCATGCATTTTATTAGAGCCAGTACCATTAGTCTTACAAACTTGATATTTGACATGCAATTGTGTTGTGATGAGTACATGCTTATTTCATGCCTAGATGGTGACCCTGATCTGTCTGTCATGCATGAACTATCAAATAGCTTTTTTAAGGCAGCTAGTACAGCCTATACCTTTAGTCCTTGCCACTTGATATTTGAAATGCTGTTGAAGAGTAACATTCATACTGATTCCTTGTCAAGATGTTGGCCCTGACCACTCAGTAATGCATGTATAATCAGGTTAAGTATTTGCAATTAAAATAGTCCGAACCAATTGTCCTATCCACTTGATAATTGACATGCAGTTGGGTCTTGAGGAGTACATACTAATTCCACGCTCAGATGCCGGCCATGATCCCTCAGTCATGCCTGATCACGACTAAGTAGTACATACAGGTTAAGACTAAGAGTTAGTTGTAATGGTTGCTGCTATAGATAAGTATGCAGATTTAAGATACATCATGTGGCTACAGTTTATTTTTTTTATGCCCCGCCTACGAAGTAGGAGGGGTATATAGTTTCCGGGTACGTTGTCCGTCCGTACATCCGTATGTCTGTACGTTATGCTCAGGTTAAGGTTTAGGTTGAAGGTAGTTTACCTTGAAGGAGGTATGATATCTTGATGAAACTTTGCATGCAGATAGACCATGACATGAACTGCAACATTTTGGAATGAAACAGATGCTGTGACCTCAGGGTCATGGGTCATTGACTTTAAATATCAGGAGTGAATATTTGATATACTACAGGTTAAGGTTTAGGTTAAAGGTAGTTAACCTTGAAGGATGTTTGATATCTTGATGAAAATTTGTATGCAGATGGACCATGACATGAACTGCAACATTTTGGAAGGAAATGGATGCTATGACCATCATGGTTGAATGACTTAGAATATTAGGAGTGAATGTTTAATATACTACAGGTTAGGGTTTAGGTTGAAAGTAGTTTACCTTGAAGGAAGTTTGACATCTTGATGAAACTTTGTATAATTATACATCATAACATGAACAGCAATGTTTTAGTGCCAAACAGATGCTGTGACTTCAAGGTCATGGTTCATTGGCTTTGAAGTTTATGATTGAATTTTTGACAACACTCATTTATTTACTTTTTGAAATTCTTCTTAGCATCTTTTTTGTCCTTTATGTTTAAACAGCCATTTTTGTAAATGAAATCTTTGATTCCAATTTTGGTAAATTTCCTGAAACTCTCCAAGACCTTTAATTTTGGAAATTTTACCTAGCAACCATATATTTTTTAATTTATTTTTGTCAAAACACAAATTTTCAAATACTGAATTGCAAAAATTTTTGATTCCAATTTTGGTAAATTTCCTGAAACTCACCAAGACCATTTAAGTTTGGAAATTTTACCTAGCAACCATAGATTTTTGAATTTTTTTTGTCAAAACACCTATTTTCAATAACTGAATTGCAAAAAGTTTTGATTCCAATTTTGGTAAATTTCCTGAAACTCTCTAAGACCTTTAATTTTGGAAATTTTACATAGCAACCATACATTTTTTAATTTCTTTTTGTCAAACCCAATTTTGAATAACTGAATTGCAAAAATCTTTGATTCCAATTGTGGTAAATTTCCTGAAACTCTCTCAAACCTTTAATTTTGGAAATTTTAGCTGGCAACCATACATTTTTGAATTTCTTTTTGTCAAAACACAAATTTCCAATAACTGAATTGCAAAAAAATTTTATTTCAATTTTGGTAAATTTCCAGAAACTTTCTAAGACCTTTAATTTTTGAAATTTTAACATAGCAACCATATATTTTTTAATTTCTTTTTGTCAAAACACAAATTTTCAATAACTGAATTGCAAAAATCTTTTATTTCTATTTTGGTAAATTTCCTGAAATCGTAAAAGAACACTTCATTTTTGAAATTCTACCTAGCAGCAATGGTAATTCAATTCATTTCATTTAAAGTAGTCATTTTCCCAATATGGATTGCAAGAATTCTTGATTCCAACTTTGGAAAATTTCATGAAACTCTCTTAGACCATTTAGTTTTGGAAATTTACCTAGCAACCATACATATTGGATGGTTGCAAGGTAAAATTTCATGTTAGCCTCTAGATGTATAGATGATAAAATAAATGTCACTAATGGTCATTAATTAGTTATGATCAGTAGCGGGGCATAGTGTCCATTGACACAGATTCTCTTGTTTAATACCGTGTTCCTTTACATAGAAAGAGAACAATCAGCTTAGTTAAACTAAAGCCTTTTTATGTCTTTTAATGTATATTTAATCTATAAATAGTTTATTGTAGAGAAAAGTGTGATCTTAGAATTCCATTCATATAATTTAATTACTATACCAAACTCTTACAAAGATTTGACAGAAACATGTTTCGATGTGTACTACTTAAATGCAATGACATTGTTAAAAATGAAAGACTTTAGCACAAAAATTACCCTCTAGTGAAATGTTTGTCCAATAAAATCTCAAGAAAAAACCCTCCTCCCACTTCCTTGACAGTTTCCACATTTACAGTGTATTACACTTAAACAAAAACAATTACATGTATATTCTTCAGACTTACATGAAATAACAGTTTTATGGACCACCACACGGGATATTGACTTGATATTTGCCGTTTTTAAGACTATTAATTTTGCTGTAGCATAATACATAGTATGATGATGTCAGGTTCTGTATCTTCAGGTTTGCTTTCCATTTTTTTTTCAGTTCCCCACTTCCTCAATGGGACTATAGTTTTGGGTACGAATCAATTGCCCATCCATTAGTGCATTTTGATGATAGGTACCACCCAATTAAATTTTCAAGTAATTTTGTTTTTCAGATACCTTTAGTTAGGTCATTCAAAATAAATTGTTTGTTTCTCAAGCCTTTTAATTTTAGATTTGATGAGGGCGGATGTTTATTGCCCTGATTTTTTGTATGACAGCAAAATTTATATAATTTTGATGTCACTATGTAATGATTTTTATACGACTGCAAAAAATTTGAGGTCCGACATATAATGGTATGGTGCTGTCGTCGTTGTAGTCGTCGTCGTTGTCTGTAGACACTTTCGTTTTTTGTCAATAACTTAAGTTTAAGTCGATCAATCCTTATGAAATTTTAACACAATGTTCCTTGGCGCAAGAGGAAGGCTTTGATTGGTTTTGGTCATTGTGGTACCTCCCGTTTTTTAAAAAGGGGCCAAAAAGGAGAAAATTAGGTGTTTTCACATATTTGGATGTAGACTTTGTATTATTAATCAGATTTTTATGGGGTCTCTTTCAGTGTGCTCCTGAGAAAATTTCCAATCATTAGTATGTCAACGGATTTCACATCGCATGTACCGTTTATGAGGTAAATGGGGCCCAAAAGGGGGAATCTAAAAATGTTATTTTTTTATTTCATGTTGGATTTTGATGCAGTTTTTTTCAATGGATTCCTTATGAAAAATAAACATGTGTTTATTAATTAGATTTTTTTTTGAGCTATAAGGGGCCAAACGGGGCCAAAATTGCAAATATGCATATTACCTAAAATTTTTATTTTTCATTTGATTTTGATGGGATTTTTTTCTTTAGTTTCCTACTGTTGTAAGCTTTCAATAATATGCCAATGGATTTTTTTGTCTTGCCTGCGACGAAAGGCGTGGAAAACGAGACATATACGTACAAAGTATGACAGCGACAGCGGCGGCGGCATAAACTTTCATGTTAAGTTTTTGTGATTAGGTCATTTTCTCAGTAACT
>MJUU01066953.1:3128-16453 GCA_002080025.1 Modiolus philippinarum | reverse complement strand
ATCTGATCGTGGTACATTCCGAACACAGAGGTACCAACCAGTACCATATTGAGCCCAAAATTACTCAAAAAGCCATGGGAAAGTGCTTTTTTTTAATTTTGAAGACCTTGCTTATTGTGTTCATTCGTATAGGTCAAAAGCGGAAAATGAGGTTGGGTTTTTGTCGAAAAAGGAACCCCCTATATTTTAGTCATGTGACCAACCTCTGCGTCCCTAAAGAAAACATAGTTTTATAGATAAATACGAAACAATTATATTAAAGAAATTTTCAAGTAAATTGATTGTAAAGTAAAGATAGCAAAATTTTATCAATTAATAGTATACATAATTAAGACAGAAAAATAATTTACTAGAATAACGAAGCCTGTCCTTGTTTAAAACGTGCAATTTCATTGGATATCCAGGTTTTTTAAGTATATACAAAATTAAATCCGTATATGCATAATTATTTCTGTATATACGTAAATCGAATTCCGTATATACGTAATTATTTCTGTATATACGTAATTATTTCTGTATATACGTAATTCGAATTCCGTATATACGTATTTATTTCCGTATATACGTATTTATTTCTTTATATACATAAATCGAATTCCGTATATACATAATTATTTATGTATATACGTAAATCGAATTATGTATATACGTAAATCAAATTTCGTATATACGTAATTATTTTTGTATATACGTAATTAATTATTTTTGATCCTGATACCGCGCCATACAAGCAGATTATCAGATGTAGACTCCATTGAATCATTGGATATGTTGCAGTCTTTATCTCTTTCGCCAGTGGCGGGCATATTTGTTGACGGATCAAGACCAAATGAGGAAACTTTATAAAGGACCTTATATAGATGCTTCCTTCAAACTTTGGTTCCATTTCGCCAAGTGGTTTCAGAGGAGAAGATTAAAATGTGAAAAGTTAAAAGACGGACGATAGACGGACATCAGACTACGGACACCACGTGATGACAAAAGCCAGGGGAGATAAAAATTCACAACAAAAAACCCAAATTCCATCAAAATGCAATAAAAAATAAAATTTTGATGTACTTTGTGAAAGTGCAATTTTGGCCCCCTTTGACCACTTATAGTTTAGAAAAGGTAACAGTAACACAAAATTTATTAGCATAGATCTGAAAGCGTAGATTAAGAGGAGTCCAAAGAAATAAGATAAAAAATAAAAATTTGAGGTAGTACAATTTTGGCCCCGTTGGGCCCCTTATAGCTCAGAAACAGTGTGAGCTATGCAAAATCCGTTGACATATTACCGATACTGATGCCAAGAGGAATCCAAAGAAACAAACCTCATCAAAATACGATGATAAATAAAAATTTTAGATTTAGACTTTTCTTTATTATATTTTTTGAAACTTTTAATTTTTCTAAATTTTCAAAAAAAGGAAATTATCAACAATAACAAGTCTGTTATCGAGTTCCTTTGGTGAAACTGTTCAAGACGAGTCTTGTGAGGGTCCCTCGTTGTATTGGATCCCAAAGTTACACAAATCTCCAGACAAGCAGCGTTTTATAGTCGGGTCTGCTAAATGTACCACCAAACCTCTCTCTATAAGCTACTGACATCTACTTTAACTGTAATTAAATCAGGTCTTCAGAAATATTGCACTATCAGTTATTCAACAAGCAGTGTAAATCAGATGTAGACTCCATTGAATCATTGGATATGTAACAGTCTTTATCTCTCTCTCTCAATGTAACAGTATAAAGACTTGACTTTTCCACTCTCTTTACAATTATTCCTCATGCGCAACTTAAGAACAACAAGGAATCAATAATTCGACACGTTTTCATTAAATCTTATGGTAAATATATAAATATTTAGTTGTCAACAAAGAAAAGAAGCTATGTTGTTCGTTAAAAGACCAAATTCAGGAATAACTAGAGGTACTGTTGCCTAGTGAGCTACACATACCCACCCCCCGCCGCACTGCTTTTCAGACTTCCAAACATAAACTGTCCTTGACGGACTACTGGTACCCCCGCACATGCTTGAAATGTCTGTGCTCTAGTAAGTGAAAGCTGTAAGAAGGGTCGAATATCTAAAAATGATACCCTTTCAAAAGACATGGTGAATTCAGTAATCGAACACATTATTGGTTAATGCTTCAATTAATTTTTATTTTCTCCCATTTTAGTCCAGACACAAACAGGAAGACTGACTGAAACTTAGGTCTTTCAAATTTATGCAGTACAAAAATTACTTTAAAAAATGCTGGTCTAAAATGGCAAAGTTCATTTGGCTATGCAGTTTCAGATGATAAGATTTTTTTTATATCAGCCAACCAGAAACAAGAATCGCCAGTGGCGGCCATATTTGTTGACGGATCAAGACCAAATGAGGAAACTTTATAAAGAACCTTAATAGATGCTTCCTGCCAACTTTGGTTCCATTTCGCCTAGTGGTTTCAGAGGAGAAGACTAAAATGTGAAAAGTTAAAAGACGGACGATAGACGGACATCAGACTACGGACGCCACGTGATGACAAAAGCCAGGTGAGCTAAAAATTCACAACAAAAAACCCAAATTCCATCAAAATGCAATAAAAAATAAAATTTTGATGTACTTTGTGAAAGTGCAATTTTGGCCCCCTTTGACCCCTTTTAGTTTAGAAAAGGTAACAGTAACACAAAATTTATTAGCATACATCTGAAAGCGTAGGTTAAGAGGAGTCCAAAGAAATAAGATAAAAAAATAAAAATTTGAGGTAGTACAATTTTGGCCCCGTTGGGCCCCTTATAGCTCAAAAACAGTGAGAGCTATGCAAAATCTGTTGACATATTACCGAGACTGATGACAAGAGGAATCCAAAGAAACAAACCCCATCAAAATCCGATGATAAATAAAAATTTTAGACACTTTGTAAAAGTGTGATTTCGGCGCCTTTGTTCCCCTAAAAGCTTGGAAACGGTAAGACCTATGGACATCTGTTGATGCACCAGTGAAAGCTTATGTAAAGAAAAATCCAAAGAAACAAACCCCATCAAAACCCGACAAAAAATAAAAATTTGAGGTACTCTGTAAGTCAGATTTTGGCCCCCTTAGGCCCCTTATAGCTAGAAAACGGTAAAAGCTGCGCAAAATCTTTTGACACACTTCCGAAAGCTGATGTCAAGAGAAATCTAAAGAAACAAACCCTATCAAAATTAGATGAAAAATAAAAATTTGAGGTACTTCGTAAAAGTACTATTTTTTCCCTTTTGGTCCCTTATAGCTCGACAACGAACAAAGTTATCAAAAATCTAATTGGTGCACGCTATGTTTATTTTTTATAAGGATTCTATTTTATGAAAATGCATAAAATCGGAATAAAAATAATAAAAGAAATGGGTCCATGGGACACGGATGCCCCCGCCTTACAGATATATCGGCAAACAGGAAGTAGATGAGCGACGGACTTGAAAAGGGGAGACACGGTACAACTAATCATACCAAAGTTCAAGACCAAATATCAAATCATTCCTGCATATACAAGCTGAGAAATTTTTGTGGAAAATTTTGGACATACGTACGGACCGACAAAGGTATAAACTAAATGTCCCCGTCGCCTAACGGCGGGTCATAAGGAAATAAAATTTTTGAGATTTCCCTATTTTGGCCCCATTTAACTAAAACGGTAAATGCTACAATATATCCGTTGACATACTAGAGAAGGGGGATTGCGAAAGGAACATAATGAAAGCAATCCCATCAAAATCTAACATATAGTAAATGTTCTACATTAAAATACATGAAACACCAAATTTGGCCCTTTTTGGTCCCTTTTTAAAACTGGAGGGGCCACAAAACCCAAAACTAGTGGACCACTTTGTTTTGTGCCGAGGAACATTGTGTTAAAATTTCATAAAGATATGTCAAGTAGAACTAAAGTTATTGACCAAAATCAAAGTGTCTACAGACGACGACAACGCCGACGACGACGACTGCGCCATACCATAATACCACCACAAATTTTTGCGGTCGTATAAAAATGACTAAGTTCAAATATCTTTAAGATCTGGAAAAAATTTAAAAATGCAACCAAAATTGGAGGTGCACATTTTCAATGTATATAGAAACACTCTGCAAAGTTTCAGACCTGTAGCGTACAAGCTGTAAGAGGAATTGATTACACAAAATGGGTACCTTGGCTATAGAATATTGTCAAAACATAGGTAATCAACGATTACAAAGTTCGCCTCGTTATGGCACATTGTCAGAGTAGCCTAATTTTGCTTGGATCTGACATACTTTCACAGCTG
This sequence comes from Modiolus philippinarum, assembly GCA_002080025.1. Classification (NCBI taxonomy): domain Eukaryota; kingdom Metazoa; phylum Mollusca; class Bivalvia; order Mytilida; family Modiolidae; genus Modiolus; species Modiolus philippinarum. The sequence goes on along the minus strand of MJUU01066953.1, from coordinate 12,187 downwards.
CATGCATATGAAAGTTTACATGATTCTAACATGTACATTGACTGAGATATGAAGTCTTCAGTAAATTTGTATGTAAGTCAATCAAGCGGAAAATGTAGGTCAGTGACCTAATTTTGCATGGATGCTGACCTACCATCAGAGCTGCATGCATATGCAAGTTTATATGATCATAACATGTACAGTGACTGAGATCTGAACTCTTCACTAAATTTGGATGCAAGTCATTCAAGCTGAAAATGTAGGTCAAAGTGACCTAATTTTGCCTGGATGCTGACCAACCATCAGAGATGCATGCATATGTAAGGTTACATTATCCTACCATGTACAGTGACTGAGATCTGAACTCTTCAGTAAATGGATGCAAGTCATACAAGCGGAAAATAAAGGTCAAAGTGACCTAATTTTGCCTGGATGCTAACCTACCATCAGAGATGCATGCGTATGCAAGGTTACATTACCCTACCATGTATAGTGACTGAGATCTGAACTCGGTCATAAACTTGAATGTAAGTCACTCAAGCAGAAAAAATAGGTCAAAGTGACCTAATTTTGCCTGGATGCTGACCTACCATCAGAGATGCATGCATACGCAAGGTTACATGATCCTACCATGTGTAGTGACTGAGATCTGAACTCAGACGTAAACTTGAATGTGAGTCATTCAAGCGTAAAATATAGGTCAAAGTGACCTAATTTTGAATGGATGCTGGCCTACCATCAGAGATGCATGCATGGGCAAGGTAACATGATCCTGCCTTGTATAGGGACTGAGATCTGAACTCGGACGTAAACTTGAATGTAAGTCATTCAAGCGGAAAATATAGGTCAAAGTGATCTTATTTTGCCTGGATGCTGACCTACCATCAGAGATGCATGCATATGCAAGGTTACATGATCCTACCATGTGTAGGGACTGAGATCTGAACTCGGACGTAAACTTGAATGTAAGTCATTCAAGTGGAAAATATAGGTCAAAGTGACCAAATTTTGCCTGGATTCTTACCTACCATCAGAGATGCATGCATATGCAAGGTTACATGATCCTACCATTTGTAGTGACTGAGATCTGAACTCGAATGTAAACTTGAATGTAAGTCATTCAAGCGGAAAATATAGGTCAAAGAGACCTAATTTTCTTGGAGGCTGTGAGATAGCTCAAGATGCATCTGTATGCAAAGTTTGATGATCCTACCCTTCATAGTTATAAAGATAAAGATATATACCTAAATGTGGACGCGGACGTAGACGCGGACGCCGGGTTACTCCAATAGTCCCCCTCAACTTCGTTGAGGCGAACTAAAAATGACTAAGTTCAACTATCTGTAAAATCTGGAAAAAAATTCAAAATGCAACCAAAATAAGAGGTGCACATGTTCAATGTATATAGAAACACCCTGCAAAGTTTCAGACCTGTAGGGTAAAAGCTGTAAGAGGAGTTGATACACAAAGTCAGTGCCTTTTGTGCGGACGTACAGACAGGCAGACAGACGGACGGAAAGACAGTCTGAGAGACATACAGACCGGCCAAAACCTTTATACCCCCAAAAATTCGTTTGCGGGGGTATAAATATACTGAGGATGGAATCATCAAAATGCTGAATTTACTGACCGACAACATATTTGTTCAATTTGGCGAGCGTATGTTTCAACAAACAGCTGGCATTCCAATGGCCAACAATTGTGCTCCTCTCCTTACTGACCTGTTTTTGTACTCATGTGAAGCAGATTCCCTGGATGGGCTTAGCATGAAGAAGGACAAAAGACTCGCTGCTTCCTTTAATTTTAGCTTCTGCTATATAGATGATGTTATTTTTCTGAACAATTCACACTTTAGTGAATATCTACATCTTATCTATCCAAAAGAGCTGGAAAGAAAGGATACCACCAATTTGCCAAAATCACACTAGACCTTCACCTGGAAATTTACTCTAGAGGTAAAAAACAAACTAAACTTTTTGATAAACGTGACGACTTCAACTTTCAAACCGTCAATTTTCCCTTTCTCAGCAGTAACATATCATCAGCTCCCACATATGGCATTTACAATCTCAGCTAATACGTTATTCTAGAGCCTGTTATCAATACAGTAATTTTCTAAACAGAGCTGACCAATGCAATAAACTGCAAAATCAGGGATTCAATGTAGCCAGATTGAAGACCTCACTACAGAAGTTTTATAGTCGCCACCATGAGTTGGCCGATCGTATTGGAAAATCCATATCCCAAATGATATTCGATATTTTCCCTTAGCTGTAGTTTGCCTCTCACCGAATTTAACATTATCCCAGATTTTGTTTTTTTTTCCCTTTTTTGTTTCTGGTGTTGCCATTGTCCTTGGATTGTTCGCTTTTGGATTGACGGTTCGGTTCTCACTTACTTTGCCCATGTTTGGCACGGTGGGAGACATAATTGGTGGCAGATATCGCTCACTCTTCCGGTGCATCTGGATGTACCTATTTCTTTGTTGTTTTTAGTTTGTTTTTCAGGGGTTCGTATTATTCATGATTTAATTATTTTTTTTCTTCTCATTGCTTTTAGTTTTGATGTTCATGTGTGCTGGTATGTCTGCTGGTCGGTTGTTTTGTCTCTTTGGTCAATGCCCTTCATTTGTTGTCTGTTGGTGGCTCGAATTCCCTGGTTTCTTTTGCACCTGGCCTTCAACATACAGATATGAAATATAAGTAAAAGTAATTTCCATATTATATATAATAATAATATGTCTATAAATTGATGACAACAGGGATGTGATTTGGATCATTGCTGTCCTGTGGAAAACCATACCAGAAGCCTTATCCAAAGCAGGAAATAAAGAGAGAAATGGATAGGAAAAGATCATAATCAGTGGAAATCCACGAATCCACAGAAAAATAACCTTAATTCCTGTGATAAAATTTCATGCTGATTTTTCTAGGAAAGCATTATAAGAAACTATATATAAGAAAAAAATCGACTGCGTATGCCCGTCGTGAACGCTGCAGATTTAAAAGTGATTTTGTTGTCCTCAAATTGTTGGCCACACTTATGTGCATGATGAACATATCTCATGGGAAATGGAAGGTTCTATTTTTATTGAAATTAATTTGTTAGATCGATTTTCTCAAAAAGAAAAAAAATCACAAATAAAGTCCCATAACTCTTGCAACAAAAATTAAAATGTCACCAAAAACGATACAGTTCGTGAGATCATGGTACCCAATAGCTGTACCAATTTTGAAGCGATTAAACTAAAAGGTTGTCGAGTTAGAGTGTGACATGTGAACAAGTGTGGACCCTAATAGATGTCTTGCCCCTCCTGGCTTGATCCACAAGGTCAAGGACAACAGCCATATAACAGACTGACATGTACTACCCAAGACCAAGCTACATATCAAATATCATTAACCTACCTTGTTAGTAACTGAGAAACTGACCTAATCCAAAAACCTTAACATGGACCGTGAAATTGAGGTCAAGGACAAAAACTATAAGGCAGAATGACATGTACTACCCAAGACCCAACCTACATCCCAAATATCATTGACCAACCATGTATAGTACCAGAGAAACTGATGACCTAATCCACAAACCTTAACATGGTCGCTGGACCGTAAAATTGAGGTCAAGGGCAAGAGCCATAAGGCAGACTGACACGTACTACCCAAGACCAATCTACATCCCAAATATCATTGACCAACTATGTATAGTACAAAATGTACCTAAGATACTGACCTAGAATTATCGTCGTTCGGGAACAATTGAAAATTAGCGATAATAATTTTTATTGCATTTATTTAATACACAAGAAAGTGTGCTAGCTAATCCCTTGCTAGAGCCTTATCTTTGCGTATGGGCTCCTACAATGTAACTATGAAATTTACATGAGACAAGTGTGCTAGCTTACAGCTCGCTAGAGCGTATATCTCAAGGACTGAAATTGTAAAAATATAAAACTAGTAACTTTAAAATGTGAATTTACTCCCCATTTATGTTTGCAAAAATGCTTTGAAAATGTCCCTTTTCTTAGACAAAATAAAGGAATAATTCATTCCCTTTTGTTAGAAAAAGGCAGCTGGATATAAGTTTAAGAGACATTTTCTGGCTTGCCAAGAATTGATTGATTGATTGATTATTGTTTAACGTCTAGTCAGCAATATTTCAGCTATATCAAGATGAGAACAAGTTTGTTAATAAATAATCACTTTGGGGTATGGAAAGGGCCATGGGACGGGAAATTCTGACTGCCACTGGAAAAGTAGGGTGAAATCGTCAAGGGCGGGGAATTTAGCCTTGTACCCGATCACCTATGGACCACCCCAAAAAGAGCTTGCTACAAGGGTTCTTTAACGTGCAGGAAGCGTGGCATTTGTTCCAACACGTGGACCTGAGTTTACATCCCATCCGAAAGATGGGTTGTGTATTTATTAATCCCGCACAACCACGGAATGGGTCCTATTTCTATATCCCGGGACCCTCGGGTTCAGCCTCCGTTTAGGAGGGGACTCACCCCGCAAGCCGGAGATACTAGGTCCTATTTCTATATCCCGGGGTTACCTCGGGGTCCTCTGTTAGGAAGACTCATACTCCAAGCTCAGAGGATGCTGCGGGCCTATTCATAAGCCGGGACCGCGCACGGCGGGCTTTTAAAATGCTTTCTACTACAATTTAGAAGATATTTTGTTTTCTCATTGTTAGAATTTTACTAATAATACAGATATGTAAAATATAGAAGAATTTTATAAACTTCTTACTGTGATAACTTTTAGAGTACAGGGTCTATGCTTCAATCAGTGGCGTTAACGACGGTGATTTGACGTTACGTTGCCGTTTTATCCTACCCGCGCTGCACAACTATGCGCACCAGTGTGCGTTATGCACTTTGTGCGGTGCCCAAATGACCCGTAATAAGTCAACGGTGCACGTTAATCAACCAATCTCATTACTAGACTTGAAGCGAGAGCAAGGTTACAATTTTAAAATAATTTTTGTAAATATTTTCTGCTATTTGTATCAAAAATATACAATTCTGTAATAGTTTGATAAAAATAAACATTGTACAACTGATTGCCCAATCAGACAGAAGGCCGCACACTGATAGCAATGGCGGACAGTGGCACGTGCACGTTGCAGCAGACACGAAGATCGACAAATTATAGCGAAATAAATGACTTTCCAACATAGAAAAGTGAATTCTGGATATCAATTCGACTCCATGAAAAAGTGTATGGAAGTATTTAAAGTTTGTATGTCATGTTGCCAAATTGACAGAAAATGTGTCCAAAGGTGGCCAATCTGTGACTGTTACAACTTCGTAAAAATGGAGGGACTTTCTCAAAGATGAACAGAAGTTTACTAAATGTAAAAATATTAAATTTCGATTTTAAGCTCTAGTACAGTAACAATAACAGTATATTGGAACAATTAACAATATTATTAATTATTTTCAACAACAAATAGATTTTTTCACTCATTCGTGGACTCGCTCTGGTTCATACCTGGTTTACTCACACACACAGGACAATTACATTCACTCATGGCTCGCACTGTTTTACAACTTTTGTCTCTCATGAACTTTTAAGTTAATAACAATAGAATAAAAAGGAACACTTTTAAATATACTAATGGCACTTCTGAATTTATGGCACTTGGCATAGGTCTTTGTTTGTCTAATCACAATGAGTAATTTCAATTAAAAAAATAGAAGTCACAAAAGTGAACAAGAATAAATTGAAGATGTTCTAGATAGACTGCTGGATTGGTTTATACGGGCGCGGTTGACGGTTTTTTTTCTTCAGCCTTGGAACGGACTATGGACCGGAGTCCTTGCACTTGCTGAACTATTGTTGTTACTACATTTGAAAGGCCGTTTACTACATCTCTTGTCTGTGAATGCTGCTCATTATTTGATATTATTAGACTCTGTCCGGAATTTTTTAATTCGTTTATTGCATTGGATGTACACGATGAACTACTTGATGAACTTCAAGAGGATGATGATGAACTAGAAGAATTAACTGGAGATGGCTGATTCGCTGACTGGCTGAGTGGCACGTTACTCCACTCAGCAGCAGGATGTGTGGTAACAGTGGACTCTTGATCTTCTTCACCAAGTATTTGATTTTATATATTTTCCTCAATTTCCCGATCTTTCAATATTACATTCCCCATAGGTGTTCCTAACAGAGGAGTTGAAACCATGGGCGATTGTGGTGGCGTATTAAAAAGGTCCATGGATTCTGGTAGTACTGATAAATTAGTGTTTCCTACCCATTTCTCCCCTTTTCCAGTGGCAATCAAAAGTTGTTGCCCCGGTTGTCCCTTCCACCTTTATTTCTTTCTTCTTTTACTTACAATATGTTTTGAATTGATTAACTTGTTCTCGTCCTGATATAGCTGAAATATTGCTCATTGGACGTTAAACTCTAACTAATCAATCAATCAATCCAAGGACTTCAGTTACTGCTGCATCAAGAGATGGCAACGAGGATGAATCAGGTGAGGAAAATGACATGGTAGATTCCGCTTGAGTGACATTAGATGAAGCTGGCATTGATGATGAATTTGAAGAAACTGTTGAAGAGACTGGTACAGAACAAGGATTTGGAGCATCTAACGGAGTTTTCACAGGCAAGCAAGGATTTGTAGCAACTGACTGAGTAACTGGCAATACTGTGCTAAGTGGGCGGCTAACCGGGAGTGGAATTATACATATGTTGTTTAGGAAGGCTGGCACAGTATAAGATCCGGAGATCCCGGATGAAATTATAATTGGAGCTTGTACTGATGGTAGGTTTCTGACTTGGAAGTAATTTGAAATCTTTGCCCGATGTTGCTACAAAAGGATTTTGGCTCTTTTTCAAAAAGTAGCTGTCGTCGACCTCGAATTCACTCAAATTTTGTATGCGAGTGATGTGCGGTTTATAAAAGTTTACATGTTTTTCCAGCTGTGCCTGAGTTGTGCATCTATAACTACATAGCTCACAATAAAACGGACTCTGATTTGCGTAATAAGAATGTGTGTTTCTACACTGTGTCTCTGTCCTATATATGGATTTCTTCGGCACAGGAGACATAAAGTTGCTCTCCGCTTGGCGGACATTTCGTTGTAGTGGAAATTACTCATCTGAAATTAATTAGGGTTTTTAAGTACAAGTTTTTAATACATTTAAATCAAGTTCCTTTATATTAGTGTATCCGACATCGCTCGTCAAAACGATTGCCACGTCATCATATCTTTTGATTGACTGGTATCGTCAAAATTAATTAAATAAATTATTGAAATGCAAAAAATTAGCATATTCATATTTCTAAAAATTCAAACATAATTTGCTTTTAAAAGTTTTTATTGAAAAGTCTTTTAAATTTCAAAATATAATTACCATGACAAAAATTTGACCATGACATAAAATACTAAAATATATTTCCAATAAGAAAGATAATTCATTAAACTAGAGTTACTGTGGCCTAGTGGGCCAAGGATACCCCCCGCCCCAGCCTCTTCCCGAATTTAATTGAACATCTGGAAAAAAAAGGAATTATAGGAAAATAAATACAAAGTGCCCACCTTTAGATGTAATTAAGGTCCATCATGAATTTCATGAAATTCTGATTAGTGGTCAAGGAGGATCAGTGGATACCAGGTGTTCACCATATGGTTTGCATTGAGCTAAAAAAAACTAAAATGACAAAGTCCAAAACATGTCAAAAATTTGGAGAGAAAAAAAAGGAATATTGCAAAACAAAATGCGTAGTGCATATCTACAACATGTAATCAAGCTCCTGCACAAGTTTCATGAAATTCCAATCAGTGGTCAGGGAGGAGTAGTGGATACCAGGTGGTCATCAAATGGTTTGCTCTGAGCTAAAATGACAAAGTCTAAAAAATGTCAAAAATCTGATAAAAAACAAATTTTTGGAAAACAAAAAGCATATTGCACATCTAAAACATGTAATCAAACTCCTGCATAAATTAAATGAAATTCCAATCAGTGGCCAAGGAGGTGTAGTGGATACCAGGTGGTCACCTTATGGTTTGCACTGAGCTAAAATGATAAGTCCAAAACATGTCAAAAATCTGGAAAAATGGAATTATTAGAAAACAACAAGAGTGGACCCTAATAAATGTCTCGCCCGTCCCTGCTTGTCGCAAAAACGGTCATGTACTACTAAAGAGCAACCTACAAGCCAAATATTATTACCGTACAACTTACAGAAACAGACTTAAGCAAAAAAATAACTTAACCTGGTCACTAGACCCTGAAATTGCGGTCAAGGTCAAAAGCCAAAAGGCAGACTGACATGTACTAACAAAGACCAAGCTATATACCAAATATTTTGACCTATAGCTGGTAGTTATTGAGAAACAGACTTAAGCAAAAAAACTTAACCTGGTCACTAGACCGTGAAATTGAGGTCTGACATGGTCAAAAGCCATATGGCAGATTGACATGTACTAACCAAGACCAAGCTATATACCAAATATCATTGACTTCTAGCTTGTAGTTATTGAGAAATGGACTTAAGCAAAAAAATTAACCCGGTCACTGGACAGTGAAATTGGGGTGAAGGTCGAAAGCCATATGGCAGACTGACATGTACTAACAAAGACCAAGCTATATACCAAATTACATTGACCTATGGCTTGTAGTTATTGAGAAACAGACTTAAGCAAAAAAACTTAACCTGGTCACTGGACCGTGAAATTGAGGTCAAGGTCAAAAGCCATATGGCAGACTGACATGTACTAACCAAGACCAAGCTAAATACAAAATATCACTGACCTATAGCTTGTAGTTATTGAGAAACAGACTTAAGCAAAAAAACTTAACCTGGTCACTGGACCGTGAAATTGAGGTCAAGGTCAAAAGCCATATGGCAGACTGACATGTACTAACCAAGACCAAGCTATATACCAAATATCATTGACCTATGGCTTGTAGTTATTGAGAAACAGACTTAAGCAAAAAAACTTAACCTGGTCACTGGACCGTGAAATTGAGGTCAAGGTCAAAAGCCATATGGCAGACTGACATGTACTAACCAAGACCAAGCTATATACCAAATATCATTGACCTATGGCTTGT
>MJUU01066952.1:15384-30136 GCA_002080025.1 Modiolus philippinarum | reverse complement strand
GATTCTTTATTATATACAAGTAAACATCATGTTTCTTTCCTTTTTTTCTTTTTTATTTATTTCCAATTGGAAAAGTGACTCAATTAAACAAATATTACAAAAAAATACCGTCTTCCTTCCCCTGCAATTCCCTCGTGCATGTATTACCCTGAGGTTAAAAATATTAAAATGTGTTTTGGCAGAAAGTAGTATTTCATTGTAGACAAAACTTACGTTTTCTCTCTTCTTCGTTCTTCTTTAATAGTGTTTAGAGGATCACCTGAATTTAATACACTTTCGATTCACTTTGAAAAATACATAAACCACAATTGAAGTTTATCGGGGTATAAGATATCGGTTAAAATCAAACTTGTAGAACATCTTCATCCATATAATTATTCTTTAATACTGAGTGAACTTTCGTTCATAAAGACATATATAGTACGTAGATAACAATGCAGTAATTAGATAGGCGATAATCCCTTTAATCTCTTGATTACATAAATGTCTCAACAATGGTTTAAGTAAGAGAAACAATGGCCAAGTGTGAATTCATGATAAACAATCCACTCGCCTCCGGCTCGTGGATTCTTTTTCATGAATTCACACTTGGCCATTGTATCTCCTTTACAGAGCATACATCTCTACCACGGGGAATTGTTTTACCAACTCCACACTGCACTAAAAGACAAACTCCTGTATTAAATATTTTACGAAAGGATATGGGGTAAATGAACATGAGACCATAACCGATATGTTAACCCCAACTGCAATAATTTTAATGAGCTGTATGGCCATTTCGGAAATTAATTCCGCATCAGCAGCACTAGAACCCAAACAAAGGAAATCCATAATTTCAAAAAATGTTTAAAGAATACAAGGATATACGGTTGCTAGGTAGAATTTCCAAAAATGAGTTTTCTTTGAGACTTTCATGAAATTTGCCAAATTTAGAATCAATTATTTTGAAAATCTAATTGGTGAAAATGATTGCCCTAATGCATAAAACCAAACGAAATCCGAATAATCAGTAATATCAAATACAGCTAGGGACAAAACTACGATGGAGGGAGTTAATCCTTAGGTTTTAGAATTTATATAAATTTCGATAAAAGTAATTTAACAAAGTGTACACATGAAATCTTATCTCATGTACAAGTACACCATATCTAAGAAAAATAAAGAGCATACATCTCTACCACGGGGAATTGTTTTACCAACTCCACACTGCAATAAAAGACAAACTCCTGTATTAAATATTTTACGAAAGGATATGGGTAAATGAACATGAGACCATAACACATATGTTAACCCCAACTGCAATAATTTTTATGAGCTGTATGGTTGACTTTTGCAACTGCTGAAAAGGTGCTCTGTGCATGAAATTTCTTTGTTTAGAGGACGAACTTCCATTTTCATTCACAAATTTATCTGAAAACTCAGAAAGCTAATTACTTCGATAGATTAACAAATAAAGAATTGAAAAAAAAAATAGCTTTTTAATGTATTTATTTTCTCTGTTGACATCCTTTGATTTTGATTTGAATATTTTCAAACGTCTCTGGTGTTGATTTTTCAAGAGGATGTCGTGTGAAATTGTTATTAAAAATCAGAGACATATAGATACATGTATCTATATGTCTCTGTTAAAATAGATTATAAATATAATGTTCTAAAAAAGCACTAATTACCTGGTGTATTAATAACCTTCTGTAGAATGGCATGGCGAGTGATTCGGTTTGTTATCACGGGGGGGNTAAGTGGAATTTGGTACAGGCCTGTCGCTGGCATTTTGAAAATACCCCCTTTCATATAGTTCCCCTGACAAAATATCGACCCATTCATATAGTAAACTTCAAAAATAACTAACCCAACTGTGTAGTAAAAATGTGTCATTTGAGTAAGAAAACCATTAATTTCACGGCAGAAATGTTCTGAACATTAAATAATAATACTTGATTCATTACAACACCCAGTGGAGATTCTGGCCATTTGTGGTTAATTAACGACCCATTGATATACACGATTTCAAAAATTACTACCCATACATTTAGTTAACAACTGCAAAAACAGGACCATTCCAGCGGCACATCTGTATATACCTTTATATAGGAAGTGACCCCCCCCCCCCCCCCCNCCCCCCCCACATTTTTGTAATGGAATACTTGTAAGTTTAATTGTTCAAAAGGGGGTTATTGAGTTTTTGATCTGAATTGTAATAGATATTGTAGAAAGCAGGTCATTATCTATTACGGTCAATCATTCGCATCAAGTGCATATTTAAAGTGAAAGCAATCGACTGGCAAAAATTGTTATAAATTGAATGAAGGCAATTTATGCACAAATTCCTATTCGAAAATCCAAAGGAAAGGAAAGAAATGTTGTAAGTTGATTTTTTAACTGGAGACAGTTTTTTGTAATTTACGCTATAGCGGAATGACATTCCATAGCCCAATCCAAATTCAAAATCGGAGGGATGTTGGACTAACTAGTGAAGATTTTAGTTTTCCAGGAAGTTTTTTTTGCCAAATGTTTTTACCTAAATTCTGCATTTAAAAAAATCAATAAAAGGGGTGTTCCAACCCCAGAACCCTACCCCTGGATCCACGAACTAAAAAACACCATGCATATAATTTATGATGTATAATAATGAACAACCACCAGTCAACAAACATGACAAAGCTCTTTACAACCAAGTGAAAACGTAAGTTATTTAACTATACACAATTTTGAATTTGTCTTGAAACTGTATTTGCTGTAACGTATGAATCAACCAATGTTTGCAAAAGTCTATGTAAGACATAGATGATTTCTCACAATTACTGGTTGTTATGTCAACTATTCCGATGCAATTCATTTCATATGAAATACAGAGTCCCTTTACTTCAGTGCTTTTGCGCTTTGATTATTTTGGTCTACAGTAAATTTTGGGCCATTGCACAATGTATATTTTTTTGAAATGAAAAAAAAAGAAAAAAAAAACCCGTGATGATTCAATTGAACACAGACAAAAACTTGATGTGTTGGTAATGTTGCTGTATCATGTGGGTATATGTACATGTATAAATGTGTGAAAATACATCTGAAGTATTTTTTCTTTTTTATTATATAAAATTACGTTGGATTTATAATTACAACACTTTTAATGATTAACACTTATTACACAGAAAGAACAATATCAAGAGGCCATAAAGAGTATGTATCTTTTACCTTGACAATTACCGACATAGATAGTCCAATAAACCTCTTTTATGCCCATGTTTCAACCATATAATTATGTTAATAGACTTCTCAAAAATTTGTCTTAGATATACTTTTCAAAGTCTTAAATTGTGGTGTCAGTCCAAATATTCGAAGAACCACATAGTTTTTTGTGCATCGCGTGTCAATTCTTTAAGTTTCCTCGCACTGGTCCTAGATAGAACATTAATTATATCCTTGTGATGTCTGCCTTTCAAGTGATTTTCTTGTAATCTTTTATTGCGATCAGCATACTTTCGTTCCAAGGCATTTATAAGACGATTTTGTTCACATATGATAGATGTTTGCTCGTCTCGGTCCGAAAGTTGACTTAACAAGTCATATTTGTCCAATTCCACTTTTTCTTTGACAGTCCTGTGATTTGGCGATGTTGCTCTCGAACTGTCACTAGTTCCACCATAGAGATCGTTACTGTTCTGTATTTAGTCATAAAATGTTGACCCTGGTATCGTGTTACGGAGTACATTATCCGCAATACTTTATAACACAGCAGTTTCAGTCTACCATTCAACCGTTCAGAGTCGACGAATTGCAGGAAATTCAGTAAAGTGACGTATGAGAAACCAAATTAATTAACAGCTTCGCCAAGTTGTTTCAAAAATGGGTCAGATACACTTAAAGATAAGGTGACTGCACTTTCACTTACAGAATATCTATTTACAAATGATGGATAATTTTTATAATAACTAATTGCGTCCTTGAATTCAAATGTATACATTCTATCCGCTTTAACATGTTTTTTGGTTAACGTACTTCCAATTTTTTTAATATATATATCAGCACTGTTGAGACATACATTTGTAAGTTGTCGAAAAGTACATATGCAGAAAAAAAATAAACAGTAACGTCAGTTTTTGTTATTCATCAAATGGAGAAAGCCGATTCGACATTTTTACATGTACAATGGAATGCACCTTCCATATTTTGTCCCGTCAGATGTCACCAGTGCACTATCAGGTTTTGTTCTGTGACGTCGTGATACCGGGAAAATTCACGCACAAGGAACAATTTTTGAATATGCGTGAATTACCAGTTTTCCCGCGAACTACCTGATAGTACAGCAGCGAAACCAATCGGGAAAAGCAGGAAGGTGAATTCCATTGACAAATTTATCACAGTTATCTAATTCCAGTTGATGGCGTTGACCTGATCTTTGCGGATGCAGTCTTCTGGATTTTAATTTGTCAATTTGAAGGCACGAAATTGTCTTTCCAAATAATAACAGGCGTGACTCTTTCGGGGTAAATGCAGTTCTGTACCAACTTCATTATCTCTGTTGACACAATCAGAGTGTACAGTGAATATCAAACGTGAGAAGTCGTTTCCCTGACACAATACCTACTATGTCGTTCGGAATACGCATCTGTAAAGATCAGCAGAAAATCTACTGAGAAATCATTTCTAGAATTCAGTTTTATTTTTTTTTCTCGAAACGCTTCTTTTAGCTGAACAAAATAAATTCTTAAACACTCATCGGACACGCACTGGTAGATACCACCAATACCTTCACTTTACAGATGACGTGCCTTCCCTGTGTGCTCCTTTCACATTCTGGGTACCATTTCCATTTCACCAGACATAATTTGCCCTGTCAGATGGAGATCTTATTAAAAGGTATTTGTCAAAAAAATGACAATGCACATTTTCTGTGTAGAATTTAGCTTGAAAAAAAAGAAAAATGTTTTGAATATACCATATAAATCAAAACAGGCTTCAACAGTATAATGATTGTCCTTTTGCTCTAAGTTGCTGATTCATTCATTATAAAACCTTTAAATCGTCTATTTCATAAGGGTTATAATAACGGTATTGTCGTCAAGTCATTGCGTATGACCTTCTTTGGTATTAACATTGATTTTTTGATAAGGTCTTTGCAATTTAACTAAACACATTCTAAATTTCTAAAATCTTTTTTTTTTTTGAAACAGAAATAACTTTATAAAGTAAAATACTGTACAAACATAATTAGGTCCTATTGTTGACAATTAGTTTCTAAAGGCTATACACTTGTTTGTCAAATTATTTTTGACACCTGAAGTTCTTTTAAGGGTAGTATTAATACTAATTAGAGTAAAACAAGAGCTGTCGCCGAATGGCAGCCAGTTAAACTCCCGCTCATTGAACCCTGAATCAATATGGCAAGTGCAAAATTAATTGTGTTGGACACAATACAGGTGTGGACACAGTTCAAGTGTGACAAAAAAGTCCTATATTGAAAATGAAAAGTAAAAAAACGCACAAGGTAGGTAAAAAGGAAGTGGTGATTTCATATGGCTGAAAAGGGAAGGTGCAGTATAGGACTCCATACTAAAGCACCATACCAAATATCTAGTGGCTTACATGCACAGTTGTTGAGAAAAGTGTGACGAAAAAGTCCAATTTTGAAAATGAAAAGTAAAAAAAAGCACAAAGTCGGTAAACAGGAAGTGGTGGTCCAATATGGCTGAAAATGGGAGACGCAGTATAAGACCTCATACTGAAGCACCATACCAAATATCAAGTGGCTGTCATGCTCAGTTGTTGAGAAAAGTGTGACGAAAAAGTCTGATTTTGAAAATGAAAAGTAAAAAACGCACAAGTCGGTAAACAGGAAGTGGTGATCCAATATGACTGAAAAGGGGAGACACATTTTAGGACCTCATACCAAAGTACTATATCAAATATCAAGTGGCTGTCATGTGCATTTGCTGAGAAAAGTGACAAAAAGTGTCATATTGAAAATGAAAATAAAAACGCACAAAGTCGGTAAACAGGAAGTGGTTATTCGATATGGCCAAAAAGGGGAGGCGCAGTATAGGACCCCATACTTAAATTTCTAAAATCTGTATTGCATGGACACGGGTTATGTATTCCGGTATATACATGAAATAATTATGCTAAACTCCTCACAGGGGATCTTGGTGGAAGCTGTTTACTTAGGGTACATAACTTACTTTGTCAGTTGGTGATTGGTCTGGAGCTGGCATGTCAGTTAACTGTCAGTAGTCTCTTGTGATTTCATGTTTTTGTCCGTATATTTAGTTCTTTCAGTTTCATTTTTCACAATTGACTCAGTCCTGTTGCCAACTGAATTTTACTGTTTTTACGATTGTTTTTTGATTTATCACATTGGCTGTAGGGAGAAGGTTTGGATCCAATAAAACTTGTTTAACCCCGCCGCAGCAGGTTTGCGCCTGTCCTAAGTCAGGAATTTATTAAGCCTTTGTGTGTGTTGTCCTTTTTCTAGTTAGTTTACTTTATGTCTATAGGAGTCTAGGATGATGTTTATTTCGCTGAACTTGATTGCTCTTAGTTCAGGGGCCGACTCCGACCTGCCGTTGGGTGTGGGGTTTTCTCACCGTTCATTGAAGATCTTATGGTGGCTTTGAGTTATTATTACTCCCCTTTGGGTCGTTGTCTCTTTGACACATTCCCCGTTTCCCTTCTTTTTTCTATTGTTTGTTTTTGTCAAATTATATTCTTTGTCTTATCAAGTTTTTCCATCATTTAAGACTCGTAGGACTTATTTATTTGACAAAAAAATAAAAATAAAAAAGATAACAGGAAACATCTAAACATTGGAAAAATTATGCATTGAATAGATCTGAAGCATAAAGATATGTATCTATATGTCTGTGATACCCCCATTTTGAAAAAGCGGCGGATATATGGTGTTGGCGATGTCTGTCCGTTCGTTTGTCTGTCCGTCCTCACACTTTTTAGGCAGTTTTCTCGGCTTGTATATGTTGGAAGGATTTCATATTTGGTATAAGGCTTGATTATGATCAGCTGTAACCTGTAAGTTATTTCCGGGTATGTCGTGTTTGATGCTTCCTGTTTGCTGATATGTTGACGTTTTACTAGAACACACTATGGATGAGAAATTTTGATCACAGTTTTCAGCTTGCATATGTTGGAATGATTTCATATTTGTTAAGATGCTGTATTATGATGAATGGTAACGTGTAAGCTATGTTCGGGTCTGTCGTGTTGCTATGTCGATGTTTGTCGATATGTTGAAGTTTTACTATAATTACACACTACTGATGAACAGTTCTTGAATTGTATGAGTGGGAATGATTTCAAATTTTTTCTTGAGCTTTTTAATAATCAGTTCTAACGTGTAAGCTATTTTGAGGTCTGCCGTATTACAATTTCCTGTTTGCCGAGGTGTTGAAGTTTTACAAAATCCCTTAATGGATGAGAATTTTTCGTCACGGTTTATTTGGTTCTATAAGTGGGAATGATTTCACATTTGGACGTGAGCTTTATAATAAGGATTTTACGAGAGGATATGGAGTAAATGAACATGAGACACACAGTTGTAATGTGTAAGCCATTTACAGATCTGTTGTGCTTGCACTTCCTGTTTGCCGATTCTTTGATGATTCACTATAACTAACTAGTAAGTAGAAATTTTCGTCACAGTTTTCTCAGCTTGCATATGGTTGAAGCTTGATTTGATTAGTTGTAATGTGTAGGCCGTCTTCATGTCTGCTGTATTACCACTTTCTGTTTCTTGGCTTGTATGAGTGGGGACAATTTCAAATTTGGTTTTGTAGAGACTTTGTCTCATGTGCATTTACTCCATACATTTTTATTCACCATTTACGACTGGAGTTTGTCTCTCCTGCAGTGTGGAGTCCGTAAAAAGATTCCCTGTGCGAGAGATGTATGCTCTCTATATTTTTCAGTTATGGTGTACTTGTGCGTGAGAGAATTCTCATATGCATATACTATTGATACTTTCAAATTTTGGCAATTATTTTTGTAATTTCGAAATGTAATCCAGACCACCTGTTTTAAGTGCCCACATCTCACTATTTTATAACGCCAAGTTTTCTTACATTCGACTTGATGAGTGCCCTGTGTTTGTCTGTATGTTGTAGTTGTCCACTAGCTTAAGACACTAGTGCTTTTGTCGAGCAAAGGATGACAGTGATTGTAAGAGCACTTTGCCAGTTTAATTGATGTTTGTTGACAATCCCGCACCCATGACCAAGAAAGACATGGATGTAGCATTGCTCGACAATTAGCAAAGAATTCCGCTTAAACCGATGCTAGGGGCCGTCTTGAACTTACTATGAGGTATGAGCAAAGCTCATTGTTGAAGGCCTCATGGTGACTTCAAGATGAAGAACAACAATAAAAGCGTTGTTCCGTTGCTTGTTTTTTACCATGTATTTGTAGAGACTTTGTCTCATGTGCATTTACTCCATATCTTTTTATTCACCATTGGCAACTTTTTAAAGAAATGCATTACACTTTTGAAGCGGGGGTATTCATTTGTGGCCCAGCGGACCACAATACTTCTAGTTGTCAATTTCATTGCTTATCCTTTCGTAAAATACTTAAATGAATAGAATGTATTTTCTCTTTGTCCCAATTAGAAGCGAATCAAAATTACTTCACACATAAATATTGTACGATACTAGAGCTGAATGATTTAGGGCAGGCAAGATTGGTTCAAACAAGCGCTTTCGTTAAAAAATGTGGTTCAGATTAGGTTCCAACCTACTTTTGCAATTCTTTGTATTCAACTCTCCTGCATTCTGCACGAACATTTAAAATGTTTCAAGAAAAAGAGATTCCAATCGCCAGACCAACCAGATCCGCCAATGGTTTAAGTAAATAATCCTTGCTTAGCATGAATGCATGGACATGATATTATTAAGCAGACTTGAGAGGAAATAAATTTAAAAGCATTCGAAAATAATTTTAAAAAAAAAGCTTACCAAATCTAAAATAAGTTTCTCCAAGACTCACATTTTAATACTTGTTTGAAAAAACTGTCAAAGCTAAAATAACAATATGACAACAAAGTACTTGTTCCCTGTCTTGAAAAAAAAACATGTGCTTGCTATCAAATAAGAATCTGGGAGTGTTCAGAGATTTATATTTCATAATTACACAAATGTTGGGTTTTTTTTTGTCTCGTTTAGGCTGGTCCTTGTGATGTAGCTCAGATTTTTGTATGAAAAACGGGGATTTTTTCAAAATAACATAAATGTACGTTTATTCCTCACAATGGCTATTCTTAAGTTCAAATATGGATTGCCAAAATGAGGTACTTTTCCATAAATAAATTACAAAATTGAAAATATACAGAAATTGAAAAAACACAGATTAAGACTTATTCCATAAAATAATGTTATTTGATTTTTTCAAATATTTATGAAATGAGACACACTAAAGCTTTCGAAAAGTGACGAAAAAGCATGTGATAAATTCCTGAAGTACGCTTATCAACAAGCTTACACTATCAAATCACAACATACTAACCCGTATTTTCCGTAAAAAAATCTTTTTATTACATTTTTGGGGAGCAAAATTGCTTTCATTAAGTTTAAGTATATGATAAATATGATACTCTAATGCTATGTTAATTTAAAAAAGATTATGACTGGTTCTTTATATCAACATGTTTAATAAAGCCCGTTTTATTTCCCGCCAAATCTATCTGGAATACAATTCTCGGTATTAATAATTTATCATTAGAAAAAAAAAGATTATACATTTTTATCCCGATTGCTATTACCATATTTCATCCATTCTTGATATTGAAAATTATTTTCTTTTAAAGCCCGGCAAACCTCGTAATTCAAATTTTAACTATTACTTGTAGATAAATGTGGTAATGAACGGGATCATGTTGTTTAATTTATTATTTATATACCAGCCGAAAAAAAATCAAGTTGATCTGTACGGTGGCGTTTAAAGCAGTGGTGAAGTAATAAACAGGGGTTCGCATTTTTGGGTAATTATAATGAGAAGACATTGTTTCTTTTTTATTTGTAAAATTGAGGTATGACACTAAAAACCATTTTGCGACAAAACAAATTTATATTAAAATTTTGAACGTATACTTAAATAGGCATAGCTAAACCTCATATGTAAACACACATAGATTCCTCACAGCCTAAAAAATACAAAATTTATAAAAAATGAATCACTGAGAAAATAAACTCTTACATTCATATTTATTTGAAATGAAATGTTTTTATTAACCGGGTTTTCCATCGGAAAAATCCGGTTATTAAAATGGTGAAAATGGCGGGCGGGCGGCTGCCAAATGGGTACATCATTTGTCCGGGGCAAATCTCCTACAGTATTTGAGACAGAAGGTTTTTATTTTGCCGATCAATGGTACATATATCAAAGGTTTGGGTGGTACTTTGATCTTGATTTTTGATAATTTATGTAAAAAATATCAGTTTTTGAACTTCGTCATTTTTACGTCACATTTTTATCAATAGGGTACCCCCTTTGTCCGGAGCAAATCTCCTACAGTATTTTAGACAGGAAGTTTTTATTTTGCGGACTAGTTGTACATATATAAAAAATGTAAATGGTAGTTTGATTTTGATTTTTGGTAATTAATGTCAAAATTATCAGTTGTTGAACTTAGTCATTTTTACGTCACATTTTTATCAATAGGGTACCCCCTTTGTACGCTGGAAATCTCCTATAGTCTTTGAGACAAGAATTTTTCATTTCGCAAATCAGTTGTTCATATATCAAAGGTGTGCATGGTACTTTGATTTTGATTTTTGATAATTTATGTAAAAAATATCAGTTGTTGAACTTCGTCATTTTTACGTTGATTTTTTATCAATAGGGTACCCCCTTTGTCCGGAGCAAATAGCCTACAGTATTTGAGACAAGAAGTTTTTATTTTGCAGATCAGTTGTACATATATAAAAGGTGTGCATGGTACTGATTTTGATTTTTGATAATTTATGTCAAAAATATCAGTGTTGAACTCAGTCATTTTTACGTCAGATTTTTAGAAATAGGACACCCCCTTTGTCCGGAGCAAATCTCCTACAGTTTTTGAGACAGGAACTTTTTATTTTGCAGATCGATTATACATATAACAAAGGTGTGCATGGTACTTTGATTTAAATTTTTGATGATTTATGTAAAAAATATAAATTGTTGAACTAAGTCATTTTTACGTCACATTTTTATAAATAGGGTACCCCCTTTTTCCGGAGCAAATCTCCTACAGTATTTTAGACAGGAAGTTTTTATTTTGCGGATTAGTTGTACATATATAAAAATGTGCATGGTTCTTTGATTTTGATTTTTGATAATTAATGTCAAAATTATCAGTTGTTGAAGTTAGTCATTTTTACGTCACATTTTTATCAATAGGGTACCCCCTTTGTCCGGAGCAAATCTCCTATAGTCTTTAAGACAATAATTTTTCATTTCGCAAATCAGTTGTACATATATCAAAGGTGTGCATGGTACTTTGATTTTGATTTTTGTAATTTATGTAAAAAATATCAGTTGTTGAACTCAGTCATTTTTACGTCAGATTTTTAAAAATAGGACACCCCTTTGTCCGGAGCAAATCTCCTACAGTTTTTGAGACAGGAACTTTTTATTTTGCAGATCGATTGTACATATAACAAAGGTGTGCATGGTACTTTGATTTAAATTTTTGATAATTTATGTAAAAAATATAAATTATTGAACTAAGTCATTTTTACGTCAAATTTTTATAAATAGGGTACCCCCTTTGTCTGGAGCAAATCTCCTACAGTATTTTAGACAGGAAGTTTTTATTTTGCGGATTAATTGTACATATATAAAAATGTGCATGGTTCTTTGATTTTGATTTTTGATAATTAATGTCAAAATTATCAGTTGTTGAACTTAGTCATTTTTGCGTCACATTTTTATCAATAGGGTACCCCCTTTGTCCGGAGCAAATCTCCTGCAGTATTTGAGACAAGAAGTTTTTATTTTGCAGATCAGTTGTACATATATTAAGAGTGTGCATGGTACTTTGATTTTGGAGTTTGATAATTTATGTCAAAAATATCAGTTGTTGAACTCAGTCATTTTTACGTCAGATTTTTAAAAAAAGGGTACCCCCTTTGTCCGGAGCAAATCTCCTAAAGTTTTTCAGACAGGAAGTGTTTATTTTGCAGATCGATTGTACATATATCAAAGGTTGGTACTTTGAGTTAAATTTTTGATGATTTATGTAAAAAATATCAGTTGTTTAACTATAACTTTGTCATTTTTACATCAAATTTTTAACAGTAGGTAACCGCCTTTGTCCAGAGAATATCTATGTGTACATCATATGTCTGGAACAAATCTCCTACAGTTTAATGAACAAGAAGTTTTTATAATGCAGATCATTTGTACCTGTATCAGAAGTGTGCACAGTACTTTTATTTTCCTTTTTGATTAAAATCCAAGTTGATGAACTTTCAGAAATAGGCTACTTTGGTGGAAGGTCTAATATTGAAAATTAATGAAAATTATAAGTTCATTTCAAATATTCAGGGTCAAACCATATGTAAGATATACTGTCTATGTAAAAGAAAACCCAGTTTGCTGTCACATTGACATCTTTCCTCTTGTTATTATTATTATTATTATTATTACATTGATCTATTCCGAGAGCAAGTTCTAGAGGTATACATTTGATAGACCCAAAGTAATTTAAAGTAATTATTGTGATGCAAAGTAAGTAAATTTACTGGTTATTTTTCAAAAATGATAAACATAATTGGGTAACAGACGTTCTCTTTAGGTCTTTGGGCTTGCTACTAAATGCTAGAGCCGTGAAAATGGCCATTAAGCGTGAGAGGAATACTCTACCAGCAGAATTACATATGATCTCGCTCACTTTGTGTAGAATAATGTACTTATAGTTCTGTAAAGGCATCACATTTATATAAATTATCGTAGTATATCTATAGTTTATTTTATTTGTATCAGAGGTGTGCACAGTACTTTTATTTTCCTTTTTGATTAAAATCCAAGTTGATGAACTTTCAGAAATAGGCTACTTTGGTGGAAGGTCTAATATTGAAAATTAATGAAAATTATAGGTACATTTCAAATATTCAGGGTCAACCCATGTGTAAGATATACTGTCTATGTAAAAGAAAACCCGGTTTGCTGTCACATAGACATCTTTCTTCTTGTTTTTATTATTATTATTATTATTATTATTATATTGATCTATTCCGAGAGCAAGTTCTAGAGGTATACATTTGATAGACCCAAAGTAATTCAAAGTAATTTTTGTGATGCAAAGTAAGTAAATTTACTGTTTTTTTTTTTTTCAAAAAGATAAACATAATTGGGTGACAGACGTTCTCTTTAGGTCTTTGGGCTTGCTACTGAATGCTAGAGCCGTGAAAATGGCCATTAAGCGTGAGAGGAATACTCAACCAGCAGAATTACATATGATCTCGGTAGAATAATGTACTTATACATTATTAGATAGAGAAAGGGGAGGTTTGGGTACCCATAAACCGGTTTAACCCTACCACTGGCTTTTGCTGGTGCCGGTACCAAGTCCGGCTATCACGAGTTCCTATCGTTATTTATGTTTGTCTCTTGTTTTCATTATTGTTTTTCTGGTGCTTGTAAATTGTGGCATGTGATTGTAGTTCCTGGCCATTGTAGGTTTTTGCTGTTTTCCTGTTTTTGTAATTATAGTTCTGTAAAGGTACCACGTTTATATTCAAGCAAAAAAAAAAAAAAAAACTTTTAAAATTTGTTTCAATTGATTGAGTGGCTGATCTTGTATAAAATCATTAAACGTAAAATTTATCTATGAAATAATTCATTTTTAGAAGATTTCTCAGCAACTACACATCATACCAGAATAATGTTCCATCACAATTCAGTGACTGGAAGCTTATTTTTATACCTTTTACACTTTTAGACTTAGTTTTACTTAGCTATATTTGATATTACTGATTATTCGGATTCCGTTTGGTCTAATGCATTGAAAACATTTTTTTTCAATTATGGATTTCCTTGGTTTGGGTTCTAGTGCTGCTAATGAGGAATACATTTCCGAAATGGCCATACAGCTCATTAAAATTATTGCAGTTTGAGTTAACATATGTGTTATGGTCTCATGTTCATTTACTCCATATCCTTTCGTAAAATATTTAATACAGGAGTTTGTCTTTTATTGCAGTGTGGAGTTGGTAAAACAATTCCCCGTGGTAGAGATGTATGCTCTTTATTTTTCTTAGATATGGTGTACTTGTACATGAGATAATATCTCATGTGTACACTTTGTTCAATTACTATTATCTAAATTTATGTAAATTCTAAAACTCAAGGATGAACTCCCTCCATTGTAGTTTTGTCCTTAGCTATATTTGATATTACTGATTATTCGGATTCCGTTTAGTTTAATGCATTGAAAACATTTTTTTTTAAATTATGGAATTCCTTGGTTTGGGTTCTAGTGCAGCTGATGAGGAATACATTTCCGAAATGGCCATACAGCTCATTAAAATTATTGCAAGTGGAGTTAACATATGTGTTATGGTCTCATGTTCATTTACTCCATATCCTTTCGTAAAATATTTAATACAGGAGTTTGTCTTTTATTGCAGTGTGGAGTTGGTAAAACAATTCCCCGTGGTAGAGATGTATGCTCTTTATTTTTCTTAGATATGGTGTACTTGTACATGAGATAATATCTCATGTGTACACTTTGTTCAATTACTATTATCTAAATTTATGTAAATTCTAAAAC
>MJUU01066952.1:0-12041 GCA_002080025.1 Modiolus philippinarum | reverse complement strand
GGGCTATAATTTTATGTTCCTTGCCCCGCCTGTTTTAGAAAAAGGGGCCAAAAGGGGTTAAATTGGTTGTTTTCACATATTTGACTGTAGAATCTTTATTATTTATCGGATTTTGATGGGGTTTCTTTCAGTAAACTCCTTAGAAAATTCCCAATCTGTAGTATGCCAACGGATTTGACGTGGCATGTACCTTTCACGAGATAACTGGGGCCCAAAAGGGGCGAATTTCAAAAATTTCATTTTTTTTATTTTTAGTCCGATTTTGATGCAATTTTTTCCCAAGGATTCCTAATGAAAAATTATCGTAGCGCTCTACTATTAGATTTTTGGTAACTTGTTTCCTTACCCAGCTATGAGGGGCCGAAGGGGACAAAAATCGTAAATTTACAGATAACCGAAAAATTTTATTTTTCATCGGATTTCGATGGGATTTTTTTCTTTGGATTCCTCTTGATGTAAGCTTTCAGTACTATGTCAACGGATTTGGCGTAGCTCTTACCGTTTCCGAGCTATGAGGGGCTGAAGGGGCCAAAATTGTAAATTTACAGATGACCTAAAATTTTTATTTTTCGTCGGATGTCGATGGGATTTTTTTCTTTGGATTCAGTACTATGTCAACAGATTTGGCGTAGCTGTTACCGTTTTGAGCTATGAGGGGCTGAAAGGGGCCAAAATTGAAAAGTTACAGATAACCTAAAATTTTTATTTTTCATCGAAATTCTATGGAATTTTATTCTTTGATTCCTCTTTATGTAAGCTTTCAGTTATATGTCAGCGGATTTGGCGTAGCTCTTACCGTTTCCGAGCTATGAGGGGCCGAAGGGGGCCAAAATCGTAAATTTACAGATAACCTAAAAATTTATTTTTCGTCGGATTTCGATGGGATTTTTTTCTTTGGATTCTACTTTATGTAAGCTTTCAGTAATATTTCAACGGATTTGACGTAGCTCTTGCCGTTCCCGAGCTATGAGGGGCCGAAGGGGGCCAAAATCGTAAATTTACAGATTACCAAAAAATTTTATTTTTCATCGGATTTCGATGGGATTTTTTTCTTTGGATTCCTCTTGATATAAACTTTCAGCATTATGTCAATGGATTGGGCGTAGCTCTTACCGTTTCTGAGCTATAGAAGGTCAAAGAGGAATCATATGGAGTCATAAGGGATAATTTTTATTTTCTCTAGTTTGTGTCCAGCTAATTACTTGGTCAATCTCCTTATTGCGTCCATCTAATTATTGTGTCAAGCTCTTTCCTATGTCCATACTCACTTTAAATTACACTTTTTCAAATTTCAGTGGACGACATGCTGCGGTCGTATCATGCTGCGCTCGGCGTAGCCCTTTATTTAAAATTAATAAAGAGCATAACTATGGCATGCCAAATCCAAAAAAAATGAGATAATATAGCATTATCTCAGGTAATGCTATTTTATCTTAATGTTTGTGGTTTTGGCGCACATAATACATCATTTCCTCCTGATAATTGAATATAGTAAAATTTTTAACATAGGTCAATGAATTACAGAGATAATAAAGTAGTATCTTACTTTTCAGTTAACAGGCAATGAACTTACTTATCAGGTAACCAAGGTAGCAGGTAATGAACTATCGTATAATAAATGGCAAATTGAAATATTTTATTTGAGAAACAATATCTATCATATCCGAACTTCTATTGTTGAAGAATATTCCTATTGACAGAGAATGCAAAATCTAACATAATTTATCCGGACATTATAATTTTGCAGTTTCTTTCAGTCCTTGAAAATATAGTGTGTATTTTTATGTGATTTTAAATTCCGTATTCAGATGAAATTTACTTTTTAAATTTCTAGTTGATACAATTTATTTTTTTTATTAGTTTCAATTAACAATTACTTAATTCTGCGAGGGTGTCACACTTACATGTATATTTCATAGAATATATATTCCTGTAACGATCACGTGTGAGTGGATGTCGAGACAGGTAATTTTAAAGATTAAATATTGTGATATTGTAATTTTTGATAAATAAACATAACTGTATTCCCATAAACAAATTCTATAAAGACACACAGAAAAACAGAATAATATATATATACACATAAATACAAAATTCGTTAAAAGCGAGAGAAAAGAAAAGACATTCTGTTACAATTACAAAATTTAATTGTCAAGGATCATAATAACATAGTTTTTTGAATTTGATACATGTGTAAGTTATTGAAATTTATCTATCTACATCTGGTTGGATGCAACCATAAATCAGATAATATAGTTTGTCCACAATTATTAAGTCTGATAGATTGACATTAGAAAAGAGATAATACATTTACTAGCACGCCAAAACCACAAAAAATGCAGACAAAACTGTAATACCAGGTAATGCCATGTTATCTTCAGATAAAACATCATAACCACTTAATTTCATAGATTCCTTTGTATGAAATATTGAAAAGTATTTATCAGGGGTTTCCGGATAAGACACTTACTTAAACTTAAGAATCAACTTTAACGTAATGTGATTAAACACATTTGGATTATATCCCTTTCACCACTAAGCATATATTTTTTTCAAAATAGGTGAGGGGAACATAAACGGCTTTGATGATAATAAAAAATATTTCAAAAGAAACATAATTAACATTGGTTTTGATTATATTTGTTCATATTTTCCTTTTCTATAATATGTCTATTCATTTAATTAAAAGTGGATAAAGTTTTATTGCAATGATTAGAAAAAAAACTTTTTCATTTATCGGAACAATTAAAAGTCACTAAGTATGTTTCAAATTTGTTTCATTTATATTTTTACCAACATTTATTCTGTATAATAACAGTATCGCCTGTTTTCATTTGCAAGTATAAAATACAGTTTATTGCACTTGGTGTCATTATAATGGCGTGCAAATCTGTCAGTCAGTTACCATAAGAGGCCACAAATGTAAATACTAGTTCCTGTTTTCTATGAAGGTATCTGCAAAAGGACTGGATCAGCATTTTTCATTCAATATACAAACAGGTCAGGGGAGGGGGGAAGTGATGGCAATAAATAACAGGACTAAGGTTGAGATGTGCTTAAATAGGTGATCAATTGGCTTAAAACTAAAGTCAAGGATTAGGGAACACGAGAGAAGCACTACAGCTTGTTACGCCCATCTTAACCATAAGCTTGGACAGCCCATTAATCTGTGCCTTTAATTAACAAAATACTAATATAAATTATAGCTGTATTAAGTAATCAATCTTATAACTAATGAAGTATGCCGATATTCGGACTTTTGTTGAGAGATTTTCTTTCTTAATCTTAGTAAAAATTGGATTTCGCAATCATGCTTTTCCCGATTTACGACGTTATTGTACTATCAGGTTGATTGCAGGAAATTGACAGTTTAATGCATTTTGGGAAAGGGGGTTGACACCAAACGGAACGAAAATGATAGGTGCATTCTTTGGCGGTCATATACAGAACTCAATTTTCGGTCAATATAAATTATCCTTTTGACCTTTTCCACTTGAATTTTGAGAGCAAATATTTTAAATGAGTGATTTTTAAATTGTTTCTGTTGTTTTTTTATTACCATTTTAAAGCATTATTTATATACCCCAAAGAGAAAAACTATAGATACATGGCAATTATTATATAAGCGTAATTATAATTTATAAGGATGAAGCTTAGAAACGCGAGCCTTTGTCGAGCATTTTCACCGTTTTGAGCCAAATGTTTTTGTCCAGTCAATGTACTGTTATTGTGTTTATACTGCAAGATAAAGCGAATGTAAGATAAAATTTATCGGTAAAAATTGAAGCGAGTGTCGTTGGCTTGAGATAAATCCATGTTTTATTTTTAATTTTTTTTGCAACGTCACGGAACAATCTTGTTGATGTCATTGAGAAAGTATTATACGGTCAGTGACTGTATATCACATATTTTATACAGTCAATGTAGTTTATTTACGAAAATAGAGAGGTTGCGGTATAAATTTACATAGAAACCATAAAGCCCTGCACAGTTTATATTTTCATAATGTTTCCTAAGTGTTTACTTGCAACGTACTTGTGCAGGAAAATTACATATGCAGCAACCACAATAAAGTTATGATAGGGAAAATTCAGAAAAAAATGCATAAACACGTAGTGCAATCTGTTGTAAAAGATA
This sequence comes from Modiolus philippinarum, assembly GCA_002080025.1. Lineage (NCBI taxonomy): Eukaryota > Metazoa > Mollusca > Bivalvia > Mytilida > Modiolidae > Modiolus > Modiolus philippinarum. Next base: position 7,904 of record MJUU01066952.1, on the reverse strand, counting down.
CATTTGTATGCCTGGTTCTGACAGTTTAGGATGTATAAATATAGAGATGACGTACATATAGAAAACGGGTGAATAGACTGATGAACACGAAACGAGACATGATGTATGTGTGTCGATTTGTCTTACATGCAGCAATAATCGATGCAAAAATTGAATCTTTCAGTTCTTGGTGTATATTTGGCCAACATCTAAATCGATACACCAAAGCTTTTCTTGCTTCGCCTGTTAGCCCACTTTTGTACGCATACATACATGTGCGCACATTTGTCTCTTCTTTTATACAATACATTTCAACCGTTAATATTCAACTTGGAAAAAATTGTAAATACTAATGAAGACCGACCCTTTAACAGCAATGTATGTATATGTTTTACAAAATAAGATTTTTTACAATTCAGAAATTTCTCTTGATAAACGGTAAATTCCCGTATAGACAATTCGAAACATGCAATGGTAACACTGAAACGATTCGACTAAATGGAATAACTATTCTTGCAATGAAAATTTCAAGTATAACATGTAACTAAGATATTCTAAAATTTTCTTTCAATAATCTGACTTCAGGTGCACAGGGAAAGAGTAAGATCACTTAATTAATCTCAGAAAATAACCTACAAAATGGACTTTTGGAGTCTTGTTATTTCATTACACACACACACACACATACAAAAACAATACGCAAATAATGCAATTGCTTATTAATTCTCAACTGTTGAACTGAGTGTACACAATTGTTGAATCTATTTTGTAGCGCTCCTGATTTAGAATCTAGTAAATTCATTGTCATATGACGAATATTAGAGTACACTTGCTAGTTTGATATTGATTCCTTTAACCTTCACTTTTCGAATTTAAATCATGAAAAAAAAAATCTCATTCTCTCAAATTAACCAGAGGCTCCCTGGAGCCTATATCGCTCACCTGGCTTTCAGTTGCCACAATCAAGCTAACATTGTAAATTATACAGTTGAACTTCAGTCTCTCAAACTTTGGTAGAGCAAACACCACCATTAACTTGGACTCTATTTTAAGTCTGATCATGTTTTACTGTACTTCTTTGTTGGGCTTTTTTGACAAATTGTCTTGCTAATGACCACTTTCGACACCAGTTTTGAAGTCGAGATATCATTTGGTAAATGGCAGTCAACAACAATTATATCTTTAAGTTACAACATCAATATCTATTTGGAAACCAAATTTCATTGAAATCGGACAATGTTGTATTTTCCCACCTTTTTGACGGCCATTTTGAAAATGGCAGTCAACAAACAATTTTCAACACCGGTTTTGCAGTAGTGACATCAATATCCACTTGGTAACCAAATTTCATTGAGATCAGTCAATGTTGATTTGGCAGCCATTTTGAAAATGGCGGTCAACGAACAATTTTTAACATCAGTTTTGAAGTTGTTACATCAATACCTTTTTGGAAACCAAATTTCATTTAAATCGGACAATGTTGAATTTTCCCGAATTTTTGGCGGCCATTATGAAAATGGTTTTCGAGTTATCTGCAAAAAACAACAATTTACCCCTATGTTCTATTTTAAGTAACAGCAGCCATGTTGTTTGGTCTTCGGACTAATCGAACACAATTTTTAAACTGAATACCCTGGTGATGCTTCAGGCCAGGTTTGGTTACAATTGGCTCAGCAGTTTCAGAGGAGAAGATTTTTGAAATTATTGACGGACGACGGACGCAAAGTGATGGCAAAAGCTCACATGGCCTTTTCACATGGCCTTTTAGGCCAGGTGAGCTAAAAAAAAAGCGAGATAACTCGAGCCTTATGTTTGTTAAGTTGTTTATGTTTAAGTTCGTTAAGTAAAGTTGCTTATCCGGACGTCTCCATCAGGAGGTAATGAGTAAACATAATAATATATGGCTGATAATGTGCGCCAAAACCACAAAAATTCAGATAAAATAGCAATACCTGAGGTAATGCTATATTATCTCATATTTGTAGCTTTGGTGTGGCATACATAGCTATTCGCGATTGCCATTATTTTAATGCCTACAAATATTATACAAATCCAATAAAATATAAATTTGCAAGAGCTCCTATGAGGCCGATGGACACCTGGTATTACCATATATCCACATCGCGTTCCAGCTTTGATAATAAAATTTGAAAAATATATATATATAAACATTCATTTAACACACATTTTTACAAAGTTCCCGCAGCTTATAAGCTTCACTTGACACCTGAATCGGTTTTTAGGCGTCGCGGCTACAGACCTGCCAGGCGCGTCCCCAGTTGGTGAATAGGGATATGTCTTGTCTATGCAGAAAGCCTGACTGCGAACAATGGTAGCCAAACGGTGTGAACAAAAAAAAACGCCATGCTCCATGCATTATATAGACCCCTTCCTTCTTGTCTAAAGAGAGCAGAGTCACTGGAATGCATTATATAGACCCCTTCCATCTTGTCTAAATAGGGCAGAGTCACTGGAACTCGTATAGAAGGCTAAATTTCCTGCCCCTACCCATTTCTCCCAATTTTCAGTGGCAATCAAAACTCGTTGTCTCGGTAGTCCCTCCCACCCTTCTTTCCTTCTTTTCTTACGTATATTAACTTGTTCTAGACCTGATAAAGCTGCAATATTGCTCACTGGACGTTAAACTCTAACTAATCAATCAATATATCAATCAGTCTAAGCTTCTCAAAAATCCCTTAAAACATCGTTTATTTTGGCATCGAATATGACTGTTCTACCAGTAATTCATCCACCCATTTAACCAGTGCATTAACCTGGGTATACTGTAATATATCGGCAAACGAATACCGAAGCAAAAATGAGGAATGGGAGAGAACCAAAATCACGGCAATTATATCCAACACGAATTGATAAATCATGGCAAGGACAAAAAAAACTAAACAAAACTGAAGAAGAACGCCACACAACTAAAGCACTAGCAGTGTGGACCCCTAGAAAAACTTAAGGTATCATCAACAGCTCCGGAAGGGTATATGACGATATCCTTAGTATTGACAATCCGTAGTTTTAGGTCACTAGTATGTGGACCCTACCTACCCATAAGAACTGAAACTATATAAAGCAAACGATGATTCTTAATTCTGCTTTTTTCTGGATTGACTTTAAGCCCAAATATAAGATAAAAGAAAAATTTGATCTCACTATTACTAATTTTCCCTTGCCTGGACTGCGACGTTCCTCTAGCCCAATCATACGGAGGGTATCTGGACCCAGATCACTTATTGACCTTTTGAACTGATACACACAAAAATAGTGCTTAATTCGGTCAACCACTCCGCAGGCTTGGAAGGTGTACTATTTACTGAAAACTGAATGAATGGAAATAATGGTGTTTTGGAATAAAGACTTACTGCAAAAAAGTCATGTAGATTTTCAAGCTAATGGAATTAAGATGTGTATGAAATTTTTTAACTTTATTGGCAGATGCCCATTCAGGAATATTTTGGTATCGACGTGGGGATTATTTTTATACTTTTCGGGGTTTGATAAATCCCGGAAAAACCAGACTGACATGCCACCCCGAAAATTTAATGGAAGGTACCCCAGTCAATTCCGCACGTTTTGAGGGGTAACACATGTACCAACGAAATATAGAAATGGGTGGAATAACTCAAAATGTTACTATTGGAGCCTATGGAAAATTAATTGGTGTTCTGTGCCCATCTGTCGCAAACTGGTATGATTCTCATCCGTCTGTTTTATTCTTGACGACTTTCATGAACGGAACATTAGAAAAAAGAAGGGAAACGGGGATTGTGCCAAAGAGACAACGACCCAAAGGGGAGGAATAACAACTCAAAGCCACCATAAGATCTTCAATGAACGGTGAGGAATCCCCACACCCAACGGCAGGTCGGAGTCGGCCCCTGACTAAAGAGTAATCATCTTCAGCGAAATAAACATCATTCTAGACTCCTATAGACATAAAGCAAACTAACTAAAAAAAAGACAAGACACACAAAGGCTTAATATATAATTAGTATCTAATTTACCATTCGTTTTATCAAAATTGATGTCTAAGAACGGACAATGATAGTTATTAGAATTGGCTTTATTCAAAGTAAGTTCTTTAGGGTAGATGTCCTTATAATACGTATTGAAGTCGTCATTATTTAAAGTTAAAATATCATCCAAATATCGGAAACTATTATTAAACTTTTCAATTAAATGCTGTTTAGATGGGTCTTTGCTGATGTTGGTCATAAACTGAGATTCGTAGCAGTACAAAAAGAGGTCCGCTATAAGTGGTGCACAATTGGTACCCATAGGAATTCCTATGACCTAGCGGAAAATACAGTTACCGAAACGAATGAATTTATTGTCAAATAAAAATTCAAGTGCTGAAATCATATCAAAACAAGTCCAATTAATTGAGTTCTTCTGTTTTGCATTACTACAATTACATCTTAGGTTACAGATTTCATAAATTGTTTTACACATTTAAGATGTTTTACAGACGATATGAAAATTTGATATCAAAACATGGCATGACCAGAAAAACAGTTTTTTAATTTGTTCATTTCTCCTCCTCGTTTTTACGGAATGGTGTAAAAAAAGGCAAAAACCCGATAAAAATCAAGAAGACTTAGATGTTACTTACATTCTATACGCAAAAGGGGGTATTGACAAGACATTCTGCTCTAATCTATAAATTAGCTTTGGCATCTAATGACCTGAAGAATTTACGAGTGCACTACCGATGTCTACTAAATACATGATGATTCTTTACTAAACTCATCGGGCAGTTTTGAGTTTTATTGCACCACGTAGTGCAACAGTGTTTTACCAGGAATCTAGACTCCATGAGTTAGCCGGCACTTAATTTTATCTGCACTGAAGAGACATAAGTTGTCGAAATGCGCATATGCAGAAAGTAAATTAACAGTAAGTTCGGCATTTTGTTATTTGCAAACACTCTTTATCCGATCTTTTAAAGATAGTGTTCTTAGAATTAGTTGTCTACCCGTATTTTGTTTTATTTGTATTTTAATAATACTATAAGAAAAAAAAGGATAGATAAAAGGGAGGTTTTGTTACCCATAAATTGATTTAACCCCGATACCAAGTCCGGCTGTCCTGAGTTGTTTACGTTTGAAACCGTCTTTTTATTCGTGATTTTCTTGACGTGTAGTTTCCAGGTGAATACTGTGATTTTCGGCAAAACCTGTTGTATGGTGCGCCATTGTGGTAGTGTCCGATGGCAACTCAAAAAAATATATCTACATTTAACCCAATTTTAATTTTAATTTTTATTATATTATGTTTTTAATATTTTACACATTTCTTTTACTTAGCATCAGCATTAAAACCAAAAAATATAACATTAAGCTACAGAGGAATAACTAGGTCGAATATTGACAGTAGTAATATGATCATATGAATAGGCAGGTTGGTACATGAAATGTTTCAATGAGTGATATACCAATAATACAAACATAAGACACAATATTTTCATCAAATCTTTACACCAGTCATATTCTCATAGCACTCTTACAAGGCAGAATAATTTTTTCAAATGTTTAGAAGAGCAATAGGCACACAACAAACGTAAGGCAGAGCAAACTGGTGATGTCAGACATATTTTAGTATTCAATGAATGAATTATTCCTTATTGTGAAAATACGTCTTGTATTTTAGAGAGACTATTATGACACATAGAAAAAGAAATAAAAGGAAATCAGTAAGATTTTTAACTTCGATTCATCTTCCGAATGTTAGGAAATATACTGTGATTTTACTAGTTTACACCTTGGAGAAAAACATTCCATAACGTTGCATTGTAAAGGACGGAGGTTCCATACGGTGGATCTTTCAATCCTGTCAGAATACATTCTCTTGTTTTCGTGTTGAAATTTGCAGCGTAACAGCAACTGACATCCTTACACAACAATGTACAGTGAACTCCACTTTGTGCAATGGCGGTCTTGATGATAGAACCTTGATATAATTTGCCTGGAAAGCCGATGTGCTGAGACAAACGAGAAACTGGAATATATATTTAAAAAAATATGATAATAGTTTTCACTGTAGAATAAGACTTTAAAATTCTACCTTTTAGGGATTCAGTGAATCGAACCTTTATTTTATTTCAACAAATGGAACCGGACCTTTATTATATTTTAACACTGGGAAATATAAAATATAAACTATTATAAAATCCTAACTTTTTTTCCTATCTAGAAAACGATCATACTGTTAAATATTAATATCATATGAAAAATTCCTTTGTCATAATATCGTTTGTGTCGTGTATTTTGTTAAGGGGGCATGTTTGCGGGTTTGTGCTTATTATAGAATAAAACATCTTGTTATTGATGCAGAATTTATCAATAACCAATCCTAATAGAGTCTGTTAAGGTGTTCTGGTTGCATTGTGCCTCAAAATCCATATTAAAATTCTCTGTCTTTAAAGTGGTTCAAGGGTAGAAGCAAAATCCACCAGAATTTTTCAATTGTTGTAGATTTAATCTTCGAAAATTGAACTTTATAATGTAAACTAAAAATTGGGGCTCACAGGCCATAGAAGCTCACAGTCTTTCATTGAAAATGGGAATTTTCATTTGAAATGTTAAGAAAAAACTTAAAATTATTTAAGTCAAACCATGAAAATTTTGATTTATTTTATCGCTAGAAACTGTATATAACTTCCTAGAAACAAATATAAACATGTGGATAATGTGATCATTATTTCATTATTTCACAAAATCTAAATTTTCGTAGTGATTCCTTTGTAAAATATATATTTTTAAATTATCTCTCTTGCTTATCCGCCGTGCGCGGTCCCGGCTGAAGAATAGGCCCGCAGCATCCTCTGAGCTTGGAGTATGAGCCATCCTAACAGAGGACCCCGAGGGAACCCCGGGATATAGAAATAGGACCCAGTATCTCCGGCTTGCGGGGTGTGACCCCTCCTAAACGGAGGCTGACCCCGAGGGTCCCGGGATATAGAAATAGGACCCATTCCGTGGTTGTGCGGGATTAATAAATACACAACCCATCTTTCGGATGGGATGTAAACTCAGGTCCAGGTGTTGGAAGAAATGTCACGCTTCCTGCACGCTAAAGAACCCTTGTAGCAAGCTCTTTTTGGGGTGGTCCGTAGGTGATCGGCTACAAGGCTAAATTCCCCGCCCTTGACGATTTCACCCTACTTTTCCAGTGGCAGTCAGAATTTCCCGTCCCATGGCCATTTCCATACCCCAAAGTGATTATTTATCAACAAACTTGTTCTCGTCTTGATATAGCTGAAATATTGCTGAGTAGACGTTAAACAATATTCAATCAATCAATCTTGCTTATACTTTCAATTGAAAGAATTTTATTGTATAAATATTCTGAAGTTTTCGTCTAAAATGAACGCAAGACTAAGAGAAATGAGCCAATTGATTGTGTTTTAAACGAAATATTTTAACGATTTGTCAAAGTTATAAAATGTTTGTATATTTCCTTAATAAAAATACTTATTAATAACTAAATACCGAAGTTACTTTTAATTTATATTCTGCATATGCGCATTTCAACAACTTATGACTTATCAGTGCAGATAAAATCAAAACATTTTGAAGTCAATTACCCCCATAAACTTGTAAAATCTAGTAGAGAACAAATAACCAAAAGGACCAAAATAGAAAAAATAATATACAGCTAAGGACAGACCTTTGCATAAGGGAGATACTCTAACAAATTTTGTTAAATTTAGTTATTGCAAGTTTCAGTAAAATCAGTTTTCAGATCAGCAACGAAGTTCTGACTACTGGGTTGGTGATTACACTCAGAGACTAACAGTCCAAAGCGGAGGCATCGGCCTAGTTGTAATCAATAACAAAATACCGCAGTTACTGTTAATTTATCTTCTTCATATGCGCATTTCGACAACTTATGTCTCATCATTGCAGATAAAACCA
>MJUU01066950.1:14960-39695 GCA_002080025.1 Modiolus philippinarum | reverse complement strand
AAAAGGCAGACTAATTTCTTCGACATCACTATCTGAATGAGACAAAGATTGGTCAAGGAGTACTTGCAGGTGACAATATATCAGGTAAGAAAAAATATGTCTGATGTAAAAAAATAATGCAAATGTTTCTGCGATAATGCTGTGAATGTTCAGAGCATTACAGATACACCGCTTTTACAGTTTTAGGAACATTTTGCTTGCAATGTTAAAAGTTTAATACATTTTTTGTTGTTTTGTCAGTAAGTGCCTGTACTTGTCGGACACTAAATGAATATAAATGTAAATACATGTATGTTATTGTAGAAAAAAGCAGTTATATGCATGCATATTAACCTCCTTAACGCTTGTATAAACTAAGTTACTCACCAGAGGAATGTTTGTTACTGCACCGAAAACAGATACAGAACTGTCTCTTAGACTTGATGAATTGAATCCTTTGGCCGTATCAATTATCTGACAAGTCCTGTTACTTTTTACGAAGTGGAAAGATGCACAGATTGGGATTCGTGAGCAAAACTCAGCACATACGGGCCATGCCGGTAACGAAACCTCGTATACAATTTGACCAAGAAATAATTTGTTTTGTGGCCTTTCCATTTGAATGATCTCACCGAAAGCAACAAATATACAATGCCACATGAACACCACTATTCTTATCAAAATGTTTTCCATTGTTGAAAAATATTTTCTGTTAAAGTTGGATTTGATTTCCTGTTGTACCTTTCAGTTGTGAATACACATGACATTACATTAGTAAATCGAATACAGGTTGCTCGTTTTGTACTTACAATATCATATTCATACAAATACCATTTAACAGATCTATTATTTAGTTATTTAATTATTGACTATTGTTATTTTCCGTCGCAATTTCAAAACTTAAATGGTGCTTTTTCATGATTTCTTAAAAATATAATATAAAAAAAAACAATAGATTTCAAGGATTTTGGCTGAGTACTTATATAATAATGAGTTTGAATGATTGGTCAGTTTTATAGAGTTAACAAAACGCTTAGCTGTTTGCAAGCCAAATTATTTGTGTTCTATCAGATTTCACAAATTGTTATGCCCCCAGATCGAGGATCGTTTGCCATATTGTTTTTGTCGTGTCTGTCCGTGAGTCCGAAACATTAACCTTGGCTATAACTTTTGAAATATTAAAGCAAGATTTATTATACTTGGCAGGTGAATAGGTTTGGTCAAGATGAAAATAAATTCGCCATTAAAATTAGATCCGGTCAAAAGTCAAGGTCACAGAGGTCAAATTTACTAAACTAATAAAATTGGTGCTGGGGGCATTTTTCACAAACACATATCGTTGGTTCCTGTTCTTCCAATTATTTCGCTTTGATCTACACGGAAGTTACATGAATTGTCGAAATGGGCAGATGCAGAAAAAGAATTTAGAGTAACTTCAGGTTTTCTTTTATTTATTACAACTGTGCCGATGGCGCTGCTAGTGTTCTATTAGTCACCAAGGGTATTCACCAACCCTTACTTAATGGTTTATATGCACGGTTACGGTAACAAAAGAGACACGGCAAAAATTACACAGGTTTTTTTGTATTTTTTCCTACCATCTGTACACATTTGATTAAATCTATGATTAATTTTTAAAAAGATCAGTTGATATAAAATTAATTGAAAAGTTAAATTCTCTTTTTAGATATATTTAAAGATATCTTGACATATCCATTTGATCACTGCGGAATCACAAGCAGTTCTTACCAAATTTGATAGTTTTTTTTAAGCAAAAAAAAGTAAAAAAACGTACACAAAGGAATCAAACCAATAACAACACTTTTTGGAATGAACCGTATACACATCTTAACGCGTAGGTAATATAATTTAGTAACAATTCATGGACGCCAGTTGTTTGTTGGAGATTTACCAATGGGTGGCCCTTATTTTCGTAAATATTTTATCCAGAGTGTAGCGAGTGGTAATAAAACGAAAATAATGGACACCCATATGCGAATCAACTACAAACCATCAGCGATTATTTTGATTCTGATATGACATTTAATGATCGGGGAGTACCTATTGTGTACAAGACAACAAACGCAATTGCATAAATCTTTGTTGACGTTTCGTGCAAAAAATATTATGACGTCGTTTAATTCAGCGTTAAGACTGTTATGACGTCACTCATTCTGCTAGTGGAGATTTTCATGTAGCTAGCCGTCATGATTTTCATTAAGCACCAGTCCCACTGTCAAGTTTCAAGCCTCTGGTTTTACTACGTTTTATACGGCCACGTTTCGTGTCATTTTTTGTCATATTTTAACGGTCTCTACGTTTTACTAGGTTTATGCTACGGTTTAGTACGTTTCCCAACGTTTTGAGCGTTTTTACTACGGGTTACTTAATTGAAATTATCCAGGTTTCACAACGTTTTATTACATTTCGTCCGGTATAAACTACGTTTTAGTAGGTATTGCTAGGGTTCTTTGCGTTTCAACTATGGTCTGCTACATTAATCGTAGGTTTCAATACGTTTTTGTACGGTACACTACGTTATTGCTACATACCACTACGAACCAAGTAGTTGTTAGTGTTGATTTCAGGAATAAATATCTTAAAAGTTAAATATTTAAAGAAATTATTCAGTTAGCTTCCATCTCCCACTAGATCAAGAAGCGGGGTCGATGACGGGGCCGTCGAAAAGGGCGATTGGAAGGCGGGTTCGAAAAAGTTCAAAACTCAGTTAGTCTTGGTCTTAGGTGTTTTCAAAGTAATATCTTTTTAAATGTCCATTTTTTCCGTAACTCCATATATTTTCCTCCTTTCAGTCGACTGGTAAAATTATTATGAAGTTGATAAATGACAATATTGAAGAGGCTATTTTGGCCAGCACAACTAAGGCTTCTCAAGACACTCAGATAATTTAGTGACGTAGCACTATTCAGAACAATGCTATCTCCTCTTAAATTTTATCGGAAAAACCATAAACAGAAAAATTTAGGCCTTCTCCATATCAGATATTCTCTACTTTCGAAGACCCGAATTCCCTATGACCATTGGACGCGTCAGCCCAGACTCACAGAGTGGGGTCCTATCAAATATCTTCTTTCATCTGAGACCGTTGTCAAAGAATGGCAAGAAAATTTAAGAGTCGGCACAAGTTTTTTTGCGGAATAACTCGTGATGCATTGTGATACTGACGCGCTTCAATAGCAAATGCATTCAGACGTGAATGAAGTGATCGAAGTGAACGAAGAATAACGACTGGATAATTCGGGTATTGGTAGAGAGTTTTTCACAAGGGTCTGCTTACGTCACCATGAGATCTTATATACCACTTATAATAAAACAATACCAATCTTGAGAAAATATGTGTTTGTGTTATAAGAGGGGTATTAATCACTATCAATGTTAAAAAGGATGTACTTGGTTATCTGAATACTTTTAGAAAAAAGAAATTTAGCATATTGTCATTAATACCACTCGTTTAATCTTATCTCAGACTTTACCATTTTTGGGGTGAATGTAAAAAGATTTCAATTTCTAGATCGCATGTAGAAAGGTTGTTTCAAGTCCAATCCACAAAGAGCGTGGTATTCGTATATGTTGGCTTTTTATGTACTTTGTGTGCTTTATATCCATTGGACGATTTGTCTTTAAAGGACTTAACATTGAAGTTGATTGCTTTTAGATTTACGCTTTCAGGGCCGTCTTGACCTTACTATGAGGTATAAGAGTAAACTTCATTATTGAAGGCCTCATGGTGACTTCAAGATGGAGAACAACATTAAAAGCGTTGTTCCATTGCGTGGTTTCACCATTTATTTGTAGAGGCTTTGTGTCATGTGCATTTACTCCATATCTCTTCATTGCTTATCTAAGTGATTGCTAGACTTCTAATCTTGTCACCACTTCACACAAAATTCATGGATAAAAATAAAGAACACGGTGGTATTGATTTTAAAGAAATGAAGTTTAAAAGATTTTTAGAAAAGAAGTTTCTTTACCAAAAATTTGAAAAGCCTGATTTTGGTGTTATACAAATATTATTTTTAATACCAAAGATGTCGGAGGTCATCAAGCCTATTTTTATTTGACTTATTATAAAGTTACATCGTACACATTATTCATGTGGTTGAACTGTTATGTTGAGAGCTGCTATTGTTGTTGATATTTTCAAAGGCCATTCTTTCAGAGGAGCAACTCCATCTATCGCCTTTTCATCAAGATTGAAAAAAATCCTGAATATATTAACCTCAATGCTTTTCCCGAATGACGTCCCTGCTGAACTATCAGAAAAACGGCAATTCACTCATGTACAAAAATTGTTCCTTGTGAGTGAATTTTCACTTTATCACAACGTCACAGAACAAAACCTGACAGTGCAGCGGTGACACCAGACATGAAAAAATATGGTTTGTGCATTCCAGTGTACCAGTTCAACCACTGTTTTGATGTGTGCTAAAACTTTTCATAAGCTTTACCTTAAAGAAATGGCTAAAAGTAAGACTAGGTATTTTCATCTGTTGTTGTGAAACATGAATGTTTTGTATACTTTCTGAATGTTTTTAAAATATTGGACTTTTGGTATTTATTCAATTTTTCTGCACAGCTGAAAAAAGAGTTGGATAATCATCAATTAGTTTGTGTCAACTCCTTGAACAAGCTGTATGTATTACTTTGCAGAAGATAAGTTATGTACAATCTTCCATGCATATCATGAATGTGCAAGATGGAGGTCATTATATGAATAAGGTCTGAGGCTAAATAAAGTCTGAGGCTGAAGTGATAAATCTCATGATGTGATCTCCCAAAAGTTTTGGGTAGGTTATTGAATTTTGTTGACACACACATTGTTCCAATGGGGAAGAACATTGTTCTAAATGGTGGGGCAAGTTTCACCGTCTGTGGATGGTAGTTATAGCCTTATCTGTTATAGATGGTTATATTTTGTTTTTGTTTTACTTGAGATTATGATGATATACCTTGCTGTTCATAGAAGAATAATGTTTGTCTGACTAGGGTGGTAGAAAAACATACGCATACTTCATTTGAACGTGATAGTACGTAGCAAAGCGTAGCAAGAAGTATGATTACGTGATGAAACCAAATAAACCGTGCTAAAACATATAAATGCGTAGACTAAAACCTGACAGAACGTACCAAAACGTAGCGCAACAAACACCTCTATATAACGTTTCACTACGTATCAACTACGTGTTTACTACGCATCAGTATGTTCCTAATAAGGTTTAGTACGTTCTAGTACGTATTTACTGCGTATCAATTTTCGGCCACGTTTGTATTGAGTAGACCAATACAAACGGGACTAATAAAAATTGGTCTGCGTATCGCTACGTATATAGCGGTTTTTAACTACGCATTGCTACGCTTCGCTACGTATAAAGCGGGATCACTACGTTTTGAAAACGTTGTAAAACCGGAGGCTTGAAACGGGACAGTGGGACCGGGGCTTTAGAATTAATATTATTCAATTACTGATGACATGATTTGAAAATTGTTTTTGTTCTAGAACAATAATTTCACAGCGGGAAACTTTGACACGTAGCATTGAAAATTAATTCTTGTTAAAATTTACAAAACTTCAATATCAAAAATTGGTGAGTTTTTTCAGGAAGCAAGGAAGGAATCATTTTCCAATAGCCGACATTAGTAACATTTTCTGTAATGTCAGTACATTCTAACAATGACCAGATGTCATACTGTATAGTCGCTTTGCGAACTTCCATTCAACTATAAAAAAGTAGAGAGAAAATATGTTCACGACCGCCTTCCTTTAAAACTGTTGACCAGAGAGTACATTTACTGGATGTTGTGTACATTTTGTCTGCAGAAAATGAGTGAAAATAGAACCTTTTAAACAATCCATGCAAAAAAAGTCTGAATAATCTATTTTGCCAACTCTATAGGGAGTAAATTACTTGAAATAATGAAACACTAATTTTTAAGATATCTCATCATATAGCAAGGCCAATCCAAGTCCATAGTACACTAAAATTTGTGATGATGTCCAGAGTCCATTATTATTTTTTGATTTTTTTGGTCAAATTTGAACTAAAAGTACAAAATCTTTCGACTTCTGAGTCCATGGAGTCCATGAACTCAAATTGGCAAGTCCAAAGTACGCCCAAAATAAGGCCAAAGCCCTGAGTCCAAAAAAGGGAATTATGAATTACTATGGGTACACAATAAACAAATTGGTTTCCATGGTTAGTTCCTAGACTGTTCGTATTTAATATTTTACCAAAGTATTGATTTAATTAAATTATAATCTAATATCGCATTTTTGGACAAGTAGAAAAGGGGGGGGGTCGGTCAGAAAACCATCATTAGAAAACGAGTGTACATGTACGAACCGCTTCCAACAGGCATCAATACACTAAAAATTCCTTCAAAACTCATTATTTCTAGATTGCAAGTTGGAATGAAGGCAGTTCACATGTACGAAAATCAATTCCTATATGTACACTGCAGCAATCAGGTCATAATTTATTTATATTTAGTATTCTTTTAGGACATTGTATTATTACCAGCATGTAAAATCATTTTAAGTTTATCTTTTCTGATTGTTTATTCATTTGAAAAATGATATTTTCAGTTACATCCCATTGTAATAAAGCAATTGCCATGAATGAAAAAAAAAACATTGAAGTTACGATGAATTTGTGGGTGATCAATGACGTTGAGGATTCCACACACATGACCATAAGATCTGATAACTCTGTATGTCTAAAATCACTACTATGAAAGGTAAATCTAATTGGAATTCTTTTATAAAAAAATTTTCAATTTCAAATCCACAATAATAGATTCTGAGATTCTGACTAACACAATACAATCAATACCCATGTTGCAAAAGTATTCCGTTATCAGATTGAGTGCCATCTTGAAAGAAAGCACAAAAATAACACAATTATGACCAATAACGACAAAACAGAAGAAAAATATATTTTGGGACAATTTTTGGACATAAGTAAAAAGGGAAAGGTTAAGCAAATGGACAACGTTTTTGTAGTTGGTCTTCTTGAATTCAATATGAGACCTTCAACAATGAGCTAACACTCATACATCATAATAAGTTCAAGACTGCCCCTGGCTCAATTTCCGGAATCGTCAATGATAGATATGTTATACTATTTTTGTTGTACTATTTGTTTACCTGGTATGAACAAATAAAGGGATATGGAGTAAATGTACATGGGACAAAATCCCTATAAATAAATTCTAAGAGTAAGCAAATGGAACAACGCTTTCATTGTTGTTCTTAAAACAGTAATTTCCAATCTGATACATCAATATTTCTGTACCTAAAACGGAGGACGCAGGTATTCCTATCTGGAAATAGGAAAAGATAAAACATATTTTGTAAAGAACCACACTGAATCAAACAAGAAATACAGTGAGAATGACGTGAATGAGATGCTTGAATTTTTGATCGACAACATTTTTGTTGAATGTGGAGGCCGTGTTTTTCAACAGAAAATAGGGATTCCTATGGGCACAAATTGTGCGCCACTTTTAGCTGACCTTTTCCTTTTTTCGTATGAAGCAAAGTTTTTACAAGGGCTAATACAACAGAAACAAAAACAACTAGCCCAGACTTTTAATTTCAGCTTCAGATATATAGATGATGTTCTTTCTCTTAATAACCCAAGATTTAAAGAATATTTACATCGCACCTACCCCAATGAACTTGAAATTTAATAGACAACCGATACACCCGATTCTGCTTCATACCTTGATCTTTTGTTATACATTGACGAACATGGACGTCTGAAATCTAGATTATATGACAAACGTGATGATTTTGACTTTCCAATTGTGAACTTTCCCTTTCTCTACAGCAATATACCTGCATCCCCAGCATATGGAGTATATATTTCACAATTAATTCGTTACTGTAGAGCGTTCAGTACATACAGTGACTTTGTGAAAAGAGCAAATGCACTGTCACAAAAACTGCTGAGTCAGGGAATTGTTCAGCCTTTGTTACTTTCGTCCCTTCAGAAATTCTATGGCCGTCACCACAACATCATAGATAGATATGAAATGTCAGTGTCACAAATAAAAACTGACATTTTCAGCTAGATTCGCGTCTCCCGGATTTGACATTACCGGTTTTGACTTTACCCTGGATTGAACCACTGAAAGTGTGACGGGTGCTGTGCATAGAGCAGGACATGCTTACCCTTCCGGAGCACCTGATGTCACATTTGTTTATTGAGAGTTCACAGTTTTAGTGCTTTAGTTTTTTGTGTTGTATATGTAATGTTCGTGTGTTTTGTAGGCATGTGGTATCTTTGGTCTTCCGTCTTTTGGTGTTCTTGATTTTGCCTTGTCTCTGGACTTTGACTTGTGTAATCTTGTGCTTTGTTCCTTCGGTATTCTACTGCCGTTGTCTTGAGGTCACCAAAGGGCCTTCAACAAAGAGCAAACACTCATACCTCATAGTAAGTTTGAGCGTAATTCACTTGAAGAACACTGTATCCATGTATTAATTTTTGTCATGGATGCGGGGTCGTCAATACGCATAACATATCGGGCAAAGTACTCTTACAAATACATTTCGTTGGTTTATATTCTTCCAATCATTTTGATGTGATCTGCACTGAAGAAACATAAATTGTCGAAATGGGCAGATGCAGAAACTTAATTAAGAGTAACTTCGGGTTTTCTTTTTTTTTATTACAACTAGGCTGATGGCGCTGCTGGTGGACTATGAGTTACCGAGGGTATTCATCAACCCTTACTTGATATTTTATATACGAGGTTATGGTAACACAATGAACGCGGCAAAAAATACACAGAGATTCTTGTATTTTTCCCTACAATCTGTACATATTTGATTAAATTTTATTATTAATTGTTGAAAGGATCAGTTGATATAAAATTAATTAAAAAGATAAATTCTATATTTTAAAGATATTTAAAGATATCTTGACATATCTATGTGATCACTGCGGAATCACAAGTCTTTCCTACCAAATTTGACAGTTTTGAAGCCAAATTAATGAATCAGACAACAACAAAAAGAGTTATCAGTGTTTAAAAACACTCAACTCATTACCAATATACGTCCTAAAAAAATGTAAAAGTGAAAAACGTACACAACGGAATCAAACAAATAGCAACATTTTTTGAGAATGACCCGTATACATATCTTAACGCGTAGGTAATATAATTAAGTAAAAATTCATGGCCGCTATTGGTTTGCTAAAGATTTACCAATGGGTGGCCCTTATTTTCGTAAATATTTTACCCAGACCGTAGCAAGTGGCAATAATAAGAGATTAATACATAGCCTTTTCCAGATCAGCACGGTTATCATCCCAAGACTCCAATATCAGCCCAAGGCGCTAGCCGAGGGCTGATATGGGTCGAGAGATTATAACCGTGCTGATATGGAAAGAACATGTCTAAATCTGTGTATTATATACTTCCAGTCATACCCAGGCTAAATAGCCATATCATTGGGCTGAAATGGATATTCAGAACGAGGCGGTCTGACTGGTTATATGTTATGGACTGTTAATCTTCGGCTATATTACATATGCAAAACAGAACATATCATTACTAAATATGAAATAAAACGAAAATAATTGACATACACACGTAAATCGACTACAAATATCCGGCGAACAGTAATTATTTCGATTCTGTAATGATCGGGGCATACCTATTGTGTACAAGACAATAAACGCAATTACATAAATCTTTGCTGGCGTTTTCGTGCAAAAAAAATTATGACGTCGTGTAATTCAGCGTTAAGACTGTTGTGATGTTGCTCATTATGCCATTGGAGATTTTCATGCAGCTAGTCCTCATGGTTTCCATTTCAAATTAACATTTAATAATTACTTATGACTATGATTTGTGAATTGCTTTTGTAATAGAGTAATAATTTCGTAGTGGGAGACTTTGACAAGTAGCATTGAAAATTGATTGTTGTTAAAATTTACAAACCTTTAATATCAAAAGTTGTTGAGTTTTTTTCAGGCAGCAAGGAAGGTATCAGTTTCCAATAGCCGACATTAGTAACATTTTCTGTAATATCAGTGCATTCTAACAATGACCAGATCTCGTACTGTATAGGCGCTTTGGGAACTTTTAAAAAGTAGAGAGCAAATATGCTCATGGCCGCCTTCCTTTCAAACTGTTGACCAAAGAGTACATTTTCTGGCTGTTGTTTAAATTTTGTCCATAGAAAATGAGTGAAAATATAACCTTTCAAACAATTCACAAAAAAATCATGAGTCTTAATAATCTATGTTTCCAACTCTATAAGGAGTCAATTACTTGAAAAAATGAAACACTAAGTCTAAAGACATCTCATCATGTAGCAAGGGCATTCCAAAGTCCAGCGTACACTAAAATTTGTGATGAAGTCCACAGTCAATTTTTATTTTTTGTTTTTTCTCAAAGTTTAAGTACAAGTACAAAATGCTTCGACTTTGAGTCCGTGGATTCCATGGACTCAAGTGGTCAAGTCCAAAGTACGCCCAAAATAAGACCAAAGTCCCGAGTCCAAAAAGAGGGGTTATACAATTTATACAATACTATGGGTACACAATAAACAAGTTGGATTCCATCGTTAATTCCTAGACTATTCGTATTTAATATTTTACCAAAGTATTGATTTTATCAAATTATAATCTAATATCGCATTTTTGGACAATTAGAAAAGGGGGGGTGTCGGTCAGAAAACCATTATTAGAAAACGAGTGTACATGTACGAACCGCTTCCAACAGGCATCAATACACTCAAAATTCCTTCAAAACTCATTATTTCTAAGTTGGAAGTTGGGATGAAGGAAGTTTACATGTACGAAAATCAATTCCTATATTTACACTGCAGCAATCAGGTCATAATTTATTTATATTTAGTATTCTTTTAGGACATTGTATTATTACAAGCATGTAAAATCATTTTTAGTTTATCTTTTCTGATTGTTTATTCATTTGAAAAATGATATTTTCAGTTACATCCCAATGTAATAAACCAATTGCTATGAATGAAAAAAAAACATCGAAGTTACGGTGAATTATCCCGATTCGTATTTAATATTTGACCAAAGTATTGGTCTTATTATATTATAATCTAATATCGCATTTTTGGACATGTAGAAAGGGGGTCGGTCAGAAAACCATCATTAGAAAACCGCTTCCAACAGGCATCAATACACCCAAAATCCCTCAAAACTCATTATTTCAAGAGATTTCGAATTGCGATGTAGGCAGTTTACAAGTACGAAAACCAATTCTTATTTGTACACTGCCACAATCGGGTCATAATTTATTTATACTTAGAACTCTGTTAGGACATTGTGTACAATCATTTTAAATTTTAGCTTTTCTAATTGTTTATTCATTTGAAAAACGATATTTACGAAGTTACGGTGAATTTAGTTCTGTAGGTGGTCAATGTCATTGAGGATTCCACATTATATGCAAAAAACTGAATATTTCAAAAATTACTACGATGGAAACTAAATCTAATTGGATAGATGCTGACTAACATAATACAATCAATAAGATTGAGTGACATCGTGAAAGAAAGTAATGAAATAACACAATAATGACATATAACGACAAAACGGAAGAAAATGTATTTTGGGACAACTGTTGAATATAGGAAGTAAAAAAAAGTACAACGTTTTTGTAGTTGTTCTTCTTGAATTCACTGTGGGGCCTTCAACAATGAGCTAACACTCATACATCATAGTAAGTTCAAGACTGGCCCTGGCTCAAATTACGAAATTGTCAATGATAGATATGTTAGTAACTGTACTATATTTGTTGTGTTATTTGTTTACCTGGTATGACCAAATAAAGGGATTTATACCGCAACCTCTCTATTTGTGTAAGTAAACTACTTTGACTGTATAAACATAAGTAATATACAGTCACTGACTGTATAACGCTTCGTCAATGACGTCAGCAATGTGTTGCCGTAAAGATTGTCCCATGACGTTGCAAGAAAACATGGATTTTTTTTTAATTATTTTCTTATTTATCACATTGGCTAGGGGGAAGGTTTGGGCCCAATAAAACTAGTTTAACCCCGCCGCAGCAGGTTTGCGCCTGTCCTAAGTCAGGAGATTTATTAAGCCTTTGTGTGTCTTGTCTTTTTTCTAGTTAGTTTACTTTATGTCTAGAGAAGTCTAGGATGATGTTTATTTCGCAGAACTTGATTACTCTTTATTCAGGGGCCGACTCTGACCTGCCGTTGGGTGTGGGGTTTCCTCACCGTTCATTGAAGATCTTATGGTGGCTTTGAGTTGTTATTACTCCCCTTTGGGTCGTTGTCTCTTTGACACATTCCCCGTTTCCTTTCTTTTTTCTATTTATCTCAAGCTAACGACGTCTGTTTCACTTTTTAAATCATAATTTTTACCGATAAATTTTGCATAAAATAAGCTTTTTCAATTTTGCAGTATGAACACAATTACATTGAATTGCATAAACTTTAAATATGGATTCGGCTCAAAACGATGAAAATGCTCGCATTTCCCCGCGTTTCTATGCCTCATCCTTATATTACGTTTATGTCAAGTTAAAGTAGTGTTATTGTCTATATGGAGTAAATGTAATTGGGACAAAATCCCTATAAATACATGGTAAGATTAAGCAAATGGAACAACGCTTTCATTGTTGTTCTTCATCTTAAAGTCACCATGAGTTCTTCAACAAAGAGCAAACACTGCTACCTCACAGTAAGTTCTAGACGGCCCCTAGCACCAGTTTGAGCGGAATTCACTTGCTAAATGCTTAACAACACTTCATCCATGTATCCATTTTTGTGATGGATGCGGGGTCATCCAAAAGCATAACATATCGGGCATAGTACTCTCAAAGTACAAGCACTTCTTTGTCCATCTGGTAAGCTGATTTGGAAGATATATTTTAGTAAACACTTTTGATGTTTGGTATTGACAAAAGTCTTTATTGTATTATTTTTTTACCCGGACCTTGAATGTTAACATTCTGTATCCGGCCGGATACATAAACTTATACGACCGAATACAGAATAATAGATACCTGGACCCAAAATATTAACATTCTGTAACCGACCGGTTACGTGAATTGGACGGAACCAAAATTATACGACAACAATCGTTTATAACAATAAAATATCTGGCAAAGTACTTTTACAAACACTGCCATCCACTATCAGGCAAAGGAATCAAAAGGCAATGAACATGAAAAGAAACATGTAAGAAATGTGGATATTATTTTTACAGGGTATGATTTAAATGTTCTTGTGACAAAATTTCGTCAAATACATTGTAAGGTAAAGCTTATTGAATAATTCTTTTTGTTGTAGTCCTTAATCTTGAAGCTTCACGAGGACTTCAACAATGAACAAATACTCATGCCTCATAGTACATTCAAGTCAGCATCTACTATCGTCTTAAAAGAATTCACAAATAAATGACAAACAACCCAATATGCATGGCCATCCATGTATCAATCTTTAAGTCGTCGATGCGGGATCATAGACAGACATAAAATATCTGGTAAAGTACTTTTACAAACACTGCGAAACATAACTAATGATATAAAGAGAACATACTCCTCAGGGAATATGTTTATAGACTCAACAGAGCATGCGCGACAAACTCTATCGTAAATTAAAAACATAAAAAGCAGCCACAGCCTGCTAAGCTCAAAACAGGAATGGACTATAATCACTCTATTTAACAGATTCATTCATGCATAAAATGTAGGTCACAGTCAGCATCTGAAGCATGCATTGTGGTTGTCATCCCAAAATGAATCACACATACCAACATGGTTGATGTAGGACATGTCAGTAAGTGGGAATGGGCTCTGAATATTCTACATAAAAATCACTCATGTGTAAAACATAAGTAACAGACACTATCCGAAGCATGCCTTGTTGTTGTCTTCCCAAAATGCATCAAACATACCAACATGGTTGATGGTGGACATGTCAGTAAGCAAGAATAGACTTTAAACGTTCTTCTTAACCAAGTCGCTCATGCGTAAAATATAGGCCACAGTCAGCATCCGAACCATGCATTGTTATTGTCATCCCAAAAGACATCATACATACCAATATGGTTGATGTGGGACTTGTCAGTAAGCGGGAGTGGACTTAAACCATTCTACCTAACCAAGTCGTTTATGCGTTAATATAGGTCACAGTCAGCATCCGAAGCATGCATTGTTGTTGTCATCCCCAAATGCATCATACACACCAATATGGTTGATGTGGGACTTTTCAGTAAGCGGCAGTGGGCTTTAACCATTCTACCTTACCAAGTCGCTCATACGTAAAGTATAGGTCACATTCAGCATCCAAAGCAAGCATTGTTGTTGTATTTCCAAAATGCACCATACATATAAATATGGTTGATGTGGGACTTGTCAGTAAGCGGGAATGGACTTTAACCATTCTACCTAACCAAGTCGCTCATGCGTAAAATATGGGTCACAGCCAGCATCGAAGCATGCATTGTTGTTGTCATCCAAAGACGCATCATATTTTACGTAAGGATATGGAGTAAATGAACATGAGACCATAACACATATGTTCACTCCAACTGCAATAATTTTAATGAGCTGTATGGCCATTCCGGAAATTTATTCCTCATCAGCAGCACTAAAACCCAAACAAAGGAAATCCATAATTTCAAAAACTGTTTAAAATGCATATAACCAAACGAAATCCGAATGATCAGTTATATCAAATATAGCTAAGGACAAAACTACATGCATACCATTATGGTTGATGTGGAGCATGTCAGTAAGCATGAATGGACTTTTACCATTCTTCCTAACCGGACTCCGACGCAGACGCCGACGCTAATGGTATCAAATAAGCCCCCTCACTTCGTGAGGTGAGTTAAAAATGCATGAATATGAAATAAATGTACATAGGACAAAATCAATACAAACACATAGCAAAGTAAAGAAAATGGAACAACGTTGTGTTGTTGCTCTTCATTTTAGAGCCACCATGAGGCCTTCAACAATGGGTAAACACACATACTTCATTCTAAGTTCAAGACGGTCCTTAAGCTACAATTCATGGTACTCATGCTTTGCCAACCTAGTAGACCGTATGGGGTTTCGGAAACTTGTGGTCACCTTTCGCAAATCATGACAATGATTTAGTAAACTGTTGATATCATTAAGATTATTTCTCGATGAAACAATATTTCATACTACTAGAAGTCCTCTTTCTTCCTGGCTTACCTTTTTCATGTGGAATGTTGCGTGTACAATATACTAGTAAACATGTAAATTTTAAAGTTGGCGCAATACACTACAAACAAGAGGCTCTCAAAAGCCTGTATCGCTCACCTGTGTCATGACTGACAAAGAGAGATGAATAGTATTTCCAATAAGGTCCAGAGTTTAAGCTCTATTCATTTCTAGAAGCAATTTGAATTTAAAATTTGGCAGAATGTATTTTTTCCAAAATTTTTATTTTCTTGTTTGGTGTCAATGGCAACTGAAAGCTCCATCATCCATTATAACCCATATCAGACCCCCATTCAAAAAACATTGAGCAGGGGTTCCCGTTATAATCTATATACTACATATTGCTGATAATAAATACATTTTAGGATTGAATGTGTCTCACATTTAACCATAAGTGTACCCTACTGGCCACTACCTTGTACTGTAAGGACATACATTTGTAAGGACTTTTCATGGACAGGACCATCTAACCACGATTGTGAGAAAGTCTGGGTCTAGAATTGCACTTGACTAGTACTTTCTGAGCAGATCTTTGATTTTTTTCCAATATGAAATGGACGGACGGACGATGGACGCCAAGTGATGGCAAAAGCTCACCCTGGCATAGCCAGGTGGGCTAAAAACAAAAGCTTTATAGACCCTCTAAAACGGACTTGCAACATGCATGGAAACAGTATACAGCTGTATAAAAGAAGCACTTGTAAAGAGGAAAATAAAACAACAAACTTAAATAAACTTGAGTCTCTCACGTTTCAGTACTAAAACTATGTTCCTTATGGCGGTTTTCTTGGATGAGGCACACCCCTGCTCGATGATTTTTAGAAGGGACCGTCTAAAGACCATTGTGGCCAAGTTTGGTTATAATTTGACTGTTATATCTGAGAAGAAGATCGTTGAATGTGTTTTCCACTGTTCTCAATGTTATAAATATTCCCCGTTTGCGGCAATCGTGGATGGGGTAAAAACCTGAAGGATATCTTTTTGTAAGGGACCATCATCTAATCACCATCGTGACTAAGTTTGGTTATAATTAGGCGGCAATCTTTGACGATGTACGGACTTGCTATGTACCATTTTGAAGGGACCATCTAAGGACCAATAAGACTAATTTTGGTTATAATTGGACTGGTAGTTTCTGAGAAGATCTTCGAAAGTCTTTTCTATATGATCCAAAGGTAAAACTATGTTCCCTGTTGGATGAGATATACCCCTGTGGATAACATTTCTAAAAGGGATCATCTAAGGACCATTGTGACCAAGTTTCGTTCTGTATGCTCCGATAGATTTTGAGGTCTTTGAATGTGTTTTCCCATAGAATCCAATGTTAAAACTTTGTTCCTAGTAGGCGGCTTCTTGGATGAGGTACGGACCTGCCGCATACCTTTTTTGGAAAGGACCATCTAAGGACCATTTTGACTAAGTTTAACTAAGTTTTGTTCTGTATGCACTGGTCGTTTCTGAGAAGATCTTTGAATGTATTTTCCTCTAGGGTTCAATGGTAAAGCTATGTTCCCAACAGACAGGCTTCGATCTTTAATGAGTACGGACCTGTCGGATACCTTTTTTGAAGGGACCATATTAGAACCAATTTGACTAAGTTTGGTTCTTTATGCACTGATTGTTTCTGAGAAAAGATCTTTGAATTTCGTTTCCCATAGGGTTCAATTTTAAAACTATGTTCCCACTGGCAACCATCTTGGATAAGGTACTGACCTGTCGGATCTCTTGTTTTCAAGGGAACATCTAAGGACCATTGTGACTAAGTTTGGTTCTAATTCGACTAGCAGATCTGCCGCATAACGTTTTTTGAAGGGACCATTTAAGAACTATTGTGACTAAGTTTAGTTATTATTGAACAGGTAGTTTCTGAGAAAATATTTGAATGTGTTTTTCCAAAGGGTACCATTTTAAAGCTACGTTTCCCGTTTGCAGCCATCTAGGACGAAGTATGGACCTGCCAGATGCAATTTTAAAGGGTTCACCCAAGGACTATTGTGACCAAATTTGGTCCCAATTTGCCCAGTGATGTCAGAGGAGAAGATCTTTGAATGAAACATTTACGACGGACGGACGGCGGCATAGCCAGGTGAGCTAAAAAATAAGAATAAAACACATGAAAAGTTTTCAATCGACATTTAAATCAAATATTTTCGAACAAAATTACAATATTCAACAAGACAGGGTATGTTTTTTGACAACAAAATTAACAGAGGAAATTACATCGGAAAATAAATTGAGAATTCCTTTTACTTATGAATTTACTTATGAATAGACAATAGATAAGACCAAAATGTCTGAAAATAAAAATTCACATGTGCCATCCCTATTGTAAAATGTTTTGAATTTGATATAGAACTGTACTTAGGGACCGACCATTTAACTTGAAGGGGGGGCATGGTTTTTTTCTAAAAAAAAATATTTTTGATCTGATTTTCTGTGAAAAAAAATATTTTGGCTGCCAAATTGATGAAAAAAAATTTTCTGAAGGAGGCTTTCTGCCCAAACAAATAATGTTAATTTTGAAAAAAAAATATTTTGTTGATTCATGTGAAAAAAATAAATAAATTTTCTGTCTAGAAAAAAAAAACCATAACCCCCCCCCCCCCTTCAGGTTAAATGGTCGGTCCCTTAAATATTCTTAAAATTAGTTTGAAAGAGGTAATTTGACTTCGATCTTTAAGAGCAACAGATCGATTAATGGACCTGTAACACCATAAATTTACAAAAATCTTCATTTCCTGTTATTCGATAATTGAAACACCTTACCACAAACAAATTATTGCATCGATAAAAAACCATATTCAACATTTTAATACCAAATATGTATTTTGATATTTCAAACATTTTAGACAAAAACCAATGGAAGCGAAATGAATAAAGTAGCATTAAACATATTGGAAATGCATGCTGTCAGCCAATACAGAAATATTTCATACTATAAACAAAAAACAAAACAAAACAAAAAAAAAACAACATATAATGTCGAAGGCCTTAATGGTGAACTTAAGGATGGTCACTCCTCAAGTTTATAATATAAAGGTTTTGAAAAATAAATTTTTATTTATTTGAACATTGGTCATACATAATTTAAAGCAAAAAATATTGATAGGTCGGTTTTGAGAAATAAGCATCTGAAATTTGGCGGGAAACCGAACTTCTCTAGACTTTTCATTCATTTGGCATTAAGGAAATCAACCTTTGAAAATACAGCGAAGGAATATCAAGAATTTCATCAAATTTTGTCCAAAAGTCTACATGTATTAAAGATATATAAAATCATATTTTGAAGGAAAAGTGAGGCTCAGTGAGCAAACTTTTTGTAATGCATTCTTATGGACGAAATAAGAGAAATCTGCAAGTCAGAGACACTTTCAAAAACCTGAGGATTGACCATCCTTAAGATGACGAATGACTATAAAAGCGTCGTCTATTTGCGGTTAAACACGTGTATATATTTTGACTTTGTCTCATGTCTTTTTATGCTACACCCCTTTAGTTTCACTCTAATTCTTTGCATGGATATAGTACCTCCCTACAAAAATGTATACAGACTAATACATATTTTTCTGCTCCATGCAACTCAAAAACCTACCTGATCTGCCCCTTATAGAAATACCAGCCTTCATTTAAGCAGAGGATGTGATAAAAAAGTGATTAAAACATACTAAAGATTGTGTAATATCATCAAAGTTACACCAAAACTGTGGCGATGCTTTGAATTTAATGGTTTCTTTGTACATGACACATTACAGTTTATTACACAGACATTACAAGGACAAATCTGTATCACAAACATCATCCACGAAGACAAAACTAAAAACTAGAAGAAATTGAGCAAAGCTCACTAATACCCCCAAAAATATCAAATCAAAATTTTAAATGATGCACAAGCGCAATGTATACTTGACATTCTGTGAAAGTTTTAATTAAGGTCGTCAAGTGGTCTATGAGAAGTTGTCGCCACAAAAAAAATTTCCCTATGGCGGACGGACGAACGGACGGACGGACACCATTATCACTATATACCGCCCGCTAAAACGGGGTGTATAATAAGTGTGATATATAAAACTACACGGAAAATAAAAGTAGCAAGAGAGTCAATCCTTGTGATAACATGGGGTATAAATAGGTGTTTTGGAAGGGTGAACTGCTCCACTCGTGGCACCCGGCTGTAACACTGCCAATGAAAAAAATATTTGTTAAACGAAATAAAAGGTCACCTTGTGCTTTATTATACCCCCCCCGCTTTAGCGGGCGGTATATAGTGGTCATGGTGTCCTTCCGTCCGTTCGTCCGTCCGCCATAGGATACTTACTTTGTGGCGACAACTCCTCCTAGACCAATTGATGGAATTTATTGAAACTTTCACAGAATGTTAAGTATACATTGTCCTTGTGCACCGCCTATTTAAAAATTTGATTTGATCTTTTTTTTAGGGGGAGCGGGGGATATGATATTAGTGAGCTTTGCTCACATTTTTCTTGTTAAAATTAGTAGACTTTTCGAAAAGCTTAAAGTGTAAAGAAATGAAACAATCTTTAAGACTTGATGTAGTAGAACATGGAGCTGTATCACTTACTTGACAAATATTGTTACACTTAATGTACATTTGTAGTTGAAAGACTCACAAATTGTCATTCATGAGCACAGTTCTGCACACACAGGCCAAGCTGGCGGCGAAACTTCGCATACAATTTGATCTACGAATAATATTTTTTTGTCTTTCTTTTTGCATTATCTCACCAAAAGCTTTTGTCTTTCTATTTACATCATCTCACCAAAAGCAACACGAATGAAGTGCAATATTATAATCGCAATTCTAATCAACATATTTGCCATTTTTTGCTGTATAATGCTAGGTTTACACCGCCGATCAGACCAACTCGATCAAGTCGACCATGTTGTTTTATCCTGGATCAACGTCACAAAATTCATTGATCGAGCTAGCTCACGATGTCCACTCGACCTTTACCCGATTTAACACGACTACCAATCGACCATTCTCGATCTCTTTACGATTCACGTCCGACTTATGCTCGACCCTCATTCGACCAACAAGACTTTGTCAGATTGAGCCAGATCATAACTCGATTTGTGTTTGATTAACTAGACCTGGTCGGGAGAAGATCGTGAAATGGTCGAGTGTGCTCGAGTTTGCTCCTGTTAGAACGTCTGTATATACGGGGATAAAACGTGAAAATTCAGGGAATTGTTCAGCATGTTGGTAGAGCAGCAAAATTTGTGGTCCATGTGGCTTCAAGGAAAAGATGATAACTGTGATAGATATAGAGTAGCAGAGAAGGCTGATCTGACACAAAAGGCGCGTACTTTGGGTTAGACAACAAAGTCATCATTATAGAGGAATGAATGTTCTCTTTCACATACTAGCAGGTCATCCTCCTCATCATGCGTCAGAATGCGACTGTGTGGTTTTTCTATCATTACATGTAGGACTAATCCGATATATAAAACAGAGAACATATCCTCATATGATATAGGTGGTAACTAGATTTACAGTTGTTTCCGTGTATAGCTTTAAACCTGCATTCTGTATAAAAAAATCCGTTTTTAGGGAATGAAAATCGCTAGCGGCTGCCCGTTGGATACATCATTTGCCCGGTGCAAATCTTAAAGAATTTTTTTATCTTATGGTACATGTAACAAATGTTCAAAATCACATTTTTCTTATATCATTTAGCTTGAATCAAATCTTGTGATAAGAGCATCAAACTGCTTGGAAGAAACAATATTTTATTCTTGAATTCATGTGTTTTGTGAATCTGTTTCTGGATGTGTATATTGGGTACATCTTAGATTCAATTTCAAATTCTGTCAGCATAGCTAGTCGATTTTTTTTTAATTTAAGCCCTCTGCACGTCATCCTTTTATCTGCTAGTAGCATGCACAATCTGATATTCTTTTTTACAATCCTGATATACCCAGGTTGGGCTTTTGTCATTATTTTGTGTCTGTTGTCCATGAACCTTGCATTTAAATATATTATACCCAGAAACCGCAGAGTCACGATAGACCTCGATTGGTTCAATGTGAAAAAAAAACCGTTATGTCCGCTTCTAATCAAATATGACCGCAAACTGGGAATATAGTTTTAAATTAAATCTTATGGGGAAAATCATTCAAACTTCACCTCTGAAACTCCTAAACCAATTAGACCAAACTAGTTACGATTGCAAAATGATCGTCCATTTTCAAAATAGTGTAATTACTCCTTGGTTGTTCTAATTTCAAAATATCTTGTCTGCATGCAATCAAGCGGGGAACATAACTTTATATGCAACCTTACTTAGGCATTCCAAAATCTTCTACTCTGAAGCTACATTGCCAATTAGCCAAACTTGAAAACAATAGTCCTTGGCTGGTCCCCACTTGAGATAGTATCCGGCAGATTCTCATCATTTCAAAGATGATCATCAACCAAACTTGATCACAATAGTCACTGGAGTCAATTGGATGGCTCCTTTAAGAACTGAACTAAGGCCCTAGTGAGAGACTGAGGCCGTTTAAAGCATCATATTGTGATATTGTGAAAAGATGACATGCTTTCGTATCAAATCGAGTAAAGGTCTTGAGTGGTCGAGTAAAAGTCGGATACAGGTCGGGAAAAAATCGGGTTTTGGTCGGGAAGATCTTGTATAGAAAAAAGAATGAATCGTGTTTGTCGAGTAATGATCGATTACTTATCGAGTTGGTCTGGAAGCGACTCGGCATAAATCGAGAAGCGAATGAGTTAAAGTCGGGAAGAAATCGGCATGATCGGCTTAACTTTTGAAACTCGAGCAAGACCGATCCCTTTTCGACCTTTTCACGACTACCTCGATCAGACCCCGATTGATTCCCGACCTGTTCTCGACATATCATGCACACGACCTCTTCACGATATTTTTGACATGTCAAAAATATTCGGGAACACAGCTCGAGTCCAGCAGAGTTAGTAAGATCGTTCCAATTTGGTTAGTAGACCGAGCATTCAAGATCAGTGTCCCGATCGATGAATATTCATAGATCGAGTTCGGTCGAGTTGCTTTGATCGGCAGTGTAGTTGTTAAGTTGTTAATGAACTTTAAAACTTGTACAGAAGTCAAGTATATATAAAAAATATACATGTAGTTATTTTTGTACCTTCAATATAATGTTCATAAAAAATATCATAAAATATGTGGGTTGCAAATTTAGATTTTTAAAAAAAATTTGATGGAATTTAAATCGGGAAGCGTTGAAATTTAGTACATGTTATTTTAAAAGTTTTGCTGTACCAATTATATTTTTGCTAACGTCTAGTTAGCATCCATACAAAAGTTCTTCAGTACAAAAACATTAATTATGAAAACGGAAGTTTTCATTTCAATAAAATGGTATTTGTGCGTACAGTGTGTCAGTAGTTGTATTATTAGCAAATCAATATAAATAACAAAATACCGAGGTTACTGTGAAGTTAGGTTCTGCATATGCACATTTCGACAACTTATGTCTCATGAGTGCAGATTAATTAACATGTTTGGAAATTCATGAACCAAAATATGTGTAAATAATGAAATAAAATATCAATTATCCATAATTCTAATATGACAAAAAAAGGCAACCTTGACGACTAGCGATATCCAATGAAATAATAGACGTTTTCATAAGAGTTTTACTCTGAATTATTATATTAGACGACGTCAAAGTATGTTTTCTGCATAAAAATTTCATATTGCTGCATCGTCAACCATTGGTCTGCCTCGATCACTGAATCCATCGTCTACGTGTTAATTATTTCCGTTTTACTTGACCCCTTGTTCCGCTCCGCTTCACTCAGCTTCGTAAATTATAACTGAAAATAACGAGCAGCAATATGTCAATCTCTAAAAAAACAAAAACAAAAAACAAAAAAAAAACACCAACGGCCATGAAATATTTCGTAAATATCAACATATACATTTTGCACTTATGCTTAGTTATGGAGCAAGTTGTCAAAATAATATCACAGCAGGTTTGTTGACATTTTTGATAAGTACTACCCTAATTAATTTTTACCAACATATGAAGTTATCCTTTGCCATAAGTCTTTTGGCGCGGCATCCGTGTCTTACAGACACATTCTCTAATTCGAAATAAAAATAAAATCCAAAACATATAAAAAAAATGTAAAAATTCAACGAAAAGTTGCAATAACTCCGATATTGTTTTCTTAAAAAGTGCAGGATTGGTAGATCTTGAGGCTTGTTTAGGGGGGTCCCAATATCCCAGATCCCAGTAAGTCTGGACCAAAATATCCCTTTGAAAATTGAAGATATCCCATTAATTATTGGAATATCCCGTTTTCCATAGTCAAAATATCCCATATCCCAGTACTTTTTGTATCACATAGCCCATATCCCATTAACAAAAGTCGTAAATATCCCGTATCCCAATATGCCCTAAACATGCCTCGATCTTTGCATGCTTAGGATGTCTGCAGGGTATTATTTTCCTATTATAGAATTTTGTGAAATTGTCTGTGTAGAAACATAATTGTATTATTATTCAAAATATAAAATAAAATTTGGGGGTCACTGTGCATTTAAGCGCAAAAACTGAAATTGAAAATTTCAGGATTTTACATAGAAATGTTAGGGAAAATGGTCATATGAGAGGATAGCTTGAAAAATCTATTAAAAATTTTGTTCATACTTTGCATGTGTTTTGAATTCATTATTTAGTTTATACATAAAAAATAAAAATTAGGGTTAGTAGTATCAAAAGGCCGATTCTACACCACCCATGCAAAATCCTACATAAAAATCCCTACCTCGAGGGAAAAATGCAAACGGAAGGCATTCCTATTGAGCATAGGGTAAATACAAGAATTATGTCTTTCGAAATCTCCCAAGATGACGACTTCATCAGCGAAGATGTCTTCCAGGAAAAGTTGAAGGAACAGAATCGGGAAGTCCTCAATTGGAAGAATTTGCCCACAGGAGTGATGTATAAGATCTTGGAGGTGATAGAAGTGGACGGAAAATTCGGCAAAAGCAGGATTCTTTCTCTGAGAAATCTAGGAAAAGAAATCACCAGAGTATGGGCCTGCCCCACGCTGAACAAAGAAAAGGGTCCCTTACAAGGAGCTTACGTTAAGAGCACCGGATACAGGCTGAGCAAGAAAACTAATCAGGAGTATTACTCATACGACTTGGTGAGGATGTAAAAAAAAAAAAAAAATTCGGGGGTGGGATATAAAATTTTTTCCATCTGACTGGATGGGAAAAATTCTATATGAGGCTTAAATGGTTTGATCTCGCCCCGAACGAAGCGGAGCGTAGCGTAGCGGAGTGGTGGGGCGTTTTTTCCCTGGCTTAAAGGAATATGCTGCAATCACATTTTTTTTTTTGCAAGGAAAATACGTGATAAAAATGCTAAAAAAATATAATTCATGCCAAAAAAGTCAGCAAAAACAATAGGTCCACAGATGGGATTCGAACCCTGATCGCCCGGACGTGAAGCAAACGCGCAACCACTAGACCACGGACGCGAAGGTTTCAG